>JAAAKQ030037766.1:0-10804 GCA_010016005.3 Zanna intricata
GAATTAAACAGTTACAGATAATTAAATTAAATTAATTATTGAATTAAACAGTTACAGATAATGAATGTGAAAGCAATTATGAGCGTTAATAGTTAAATACAAATCATCAAGGTATATGCAATATTATTATAATAAGTATGTGTTATAGATACGTGAAATACTGAACATGAGATACAACATGAATACAATACAATACATGAAATTATTCATTACAATATGAAATACAACACAAATATAGGAAAGCATAATAAATATAATTTCATCCACAAACAGATAGAAAAAATGAATTAAACAATTTCAGTATCAGAATAATTTTAGAAATACAAAAAAAAAAATCATAATTTGAGAAAGCAAATACAATCATTAAGCACCTTCCATAAGGCACAAATAATATCATTATAATGATTAACTGTTATTTCACACATATTGTTTAACTTTAAAATGCAATTATGCAATCAAATTAAGCAAACATTTTTAAGTATTTTATATTTACATATATACATAATATATATTTATAAAAATGTTTTGCTTAATCACATAATTTCTTTATAATAAACAACATAAAATATATTTATATAACATTTGTTATTTCACATGTACTTTATTGGTTACATTCAGTGTCCATAACTAATATAAAAATACACTTTCTTCCTGCTATGTTAATTTGAGTACACTGTAATAGTCCATAAAACTGCTACAACCACACAGTTATTATTTAATAGTTAAATACTGTTCTGTCTCAATCTCCTGTATGATTTTATTAAATATATGATCAAAATACATAGATAAACATAAAATGAACAAATCAAGAATCATAGAAAGAAATCAAGACCTCCCAATAATTAGTTCTTTCACTC
Organism: Zanna intricata; assembly: GCA_010016005.3. NCBI lineage: Eukaryota > Metazoa > Arthropoda > Insecta > Hemiptera > Fulgoridae > Zanna > Zanna intricata. The sequence continues at coordinate 858 of JAAAKQ030037766.1, forward strand.
TTTTACAGAAGGCTTTTTGGTTCACAAAGAAATCAAGCTGATCATTAATTTCATTTGCAGCTTTGACAGAACGGTAAACAGGTGCACATACAGCATATTTGCTGATAGGAAAAATATTAAAATTCCACATTCTTGTAGGTACTGATATCAGCTCTGATACTAATATCAGCAACCAGACCCGTATTACCATGCAGTGCATCATAAAATAATAAAATGTCAGAAACTTTTCTTCTCTTCTTTAGCTGAGGAAGGCCTAAGCTATCGCTGATAGAGCTGTAGTCATGACCAAGATCAAGATGTTGAAATTTGAGACTAATCCAATTTATGAAATTATACTGGACAGACTCAATGAGGCCCATCTTTACGGGCTCTGTCTCTGTTCCAGATCACAGAGCAATAATCCAGATGGCTTCTGACCAAGACCTTGTAAGGAACAAGACAGGTTTCTATTCCATTAAAGCAATGTGAGATCCACTTAACAAGGCCTAAATTCCGTCGTGCCTTTGAAACAATCTTATCGACATGGTCATTGAGGAGCAACCAACACCAACATCAGAGATTTTTAACACGTCTTTTCATGATTTATAATGATTGACTTCAGCTTGTAGCTGAACCGAAGGGGTTCGTTTTCCGTGTGAAGGTAGAGATCACAGTCTTTCCAACATTCAACGGCATGTGATTATTTTCGACCCAATCAATGATTCTGTCAGTGCATTGCTGTAGAATCAGATGGTCTTCAAGTGATGTTATCTTGAAGTAAACTTTGATATAATCTGCATATAATGGGAATTGACAGTAAATCTTTGCAGATGTCGTTGAAGAAAATCAGAAAGAATAAAGGGCCAAGATTAGAGCCTTGAGGCACTCCTGAAGTAATTCTGTAGAGATCAGAATAAACTCCCCCAAGCTTCACCTTTAAGAAACTGTGGCACAAGTATGATTTAATCTATCTAATCAGAGCAGAGGAAAAACTGTAACTCTTCAGCTTCCTAAGGAGAAGATAATGAGGCATCTTGTCAAAAGCCTTTTCAAAGTCAAGATACACAACATCAACCTGACCCTGTGACTCAACAGCAGGTCCAACATACGCCATAAAATTACATCAGTTGTTTTATGTAGACTGGTTTTTCACAAATCCATATTGACGTGGGCGCAATAATCTTGGCAACACCCTTTACTACAAATGCAGGTATAGATTCATAGCCCATAGCCGATTTAGATTTAAGACCTCTAATAGCATTAAGTGTGCTCCACTGTAACAGATGGAACAGTTAAAACCTCACCATTCATAATAATAAGAAGAGACGGATATGTCCAAGGTTGGAGGTAAATTTTGATGAACCGACTCGAAATACTTACCAAGACAGTCGCTCATCATTTTTACATCAGTAATCAATCTCCCATCCACATTAAGAGCTGGAAACTCTGCTCGATCAGACTTGTGTGCCCTAATGTATTTCCAGAAACCTGATGGATTTGAGCGAAGATTATTTTCAACAAGCCTAGCTTGAGTACGTCGATCACACTCCAGCTTGACTTCAGCTTCAGTGCATAACACAGAAAAAATCAAGTAATCAGCCTCTGATAATGTCTTTTTGTACCTCTTGTGAGCCCTTTTCTTTAATTTCATTAAATTTATTAACTTAGAGGAAAACCAATGAGGATATTTTAGAAACTTAGGCTTCCTTAGAGGGATACAGTTCTCAACACAACAACCTAAAGTTGAACAGAACTTGTGAAAAGCAGAATTAATATCCTCAGAGAGTAAAACATTATGCCAATCAGAGTTCAGAACTAGATCATACAACTTCACATAATTACCTTTTCTAAAATTGTAGGATGGTTGGTGTCCGATCTTGATAAACTTAGTGTTGTGAATGGTAATAGAGATGGGATCATGGAAAACATCAGGCTTAACAATGATGTCAAGACAATCACTCGGACGTATGTCAGCACAGTTAGTTAGCACAAGGTCTAGGACGGATGTAGTATCAGACATCTTATTTATTTGATCTAAGCCCAGAAAGTCAAATTCAACTCAAGGATGAGGCTCTTTCTTTTGAATAAAAGTGCATATTTTTTTGCAGTGATCTGGTGCACCAATTAATTCCAGCTACATTGAAATCACCCAAGATAACCACTCTATACTGGTAGGCATCGATTTTGTTGCAGATTGTCCAAAGATAATTCTTAATTCACAGTTGATAATTGATTCCATCAACTTCACCTGTGAAGTTGATGGAGAGAAATGATGATTCCCAATTAACAGGTTCTTAGGGCAAGGTAGGGCGATTTCCAACCAAACACACTCGGATGTCACTTCCAAATCAACTCTTCTACATGCCTGTATGTCCCTCCTTACGCCGAGCAGAACGTCACCTTCGCGCTCAACAACACCAGACACATACTGCCGATCAGCTCTAAAGATATTGAGACCATCAGGGAAAAAGTCGTAGTTACTGTGGTCAGAACCCAACCATGTCTCAGGAATCGCGTAAATATCATGGTCAAGTGAACAGAGGGAAGAAAACACTTCGCTAGATTTAGTAGGAAGGCCTCTTACATTCCGGTATAGTATTTTTAAGCTCATTTTTCGATACTTCAGCTGTTGCCCTCTGCAGGCTCATTAATTACATATTTAGGTAAAAAAATACCATAAAAAGGAGCAAGAAGTATGCCTTCTGGCCAAATATCTGGGGAGTTGATCTTACTTAACTCGGTAGCGTCAACAGCCACATGAAACAAACTGTAACTTTTGTGTTTAGTTCTGAGCTGTGTACATACAACGGATTTGGCATCAGTACCCTCTAATAAATGTAGAACATCAAACTTAGTCGCGCCAGATTTGAATCTAGTGACAAATAAAGCGTGTCACTTAGTTTTCATCATCACAAGATTTTTCTCCTCTTGACGCACTCCTATAACATTGGGACAAGAAGACTTTTTCTTGGCAGGAACTTCCGGATTGGAGTCCTGAACTTGCTTCAGCTTCTGAGCTCTATTCTTCCGAACAACCTTAGACCATGAGCTATCCTCAGGTTGTTGAATCTCTGATTGAGAGGTTTCCAATGGAACATCCTTAGAACCTTTTGAGTTTTCTGGGACATCCTCATTGGCTGTTCCTTTGGCCTCACCCAGAATCAGCGTTCAAGATACTACAAACATCCCTGTTTTTTAGCCTTTTCTTTGTATTGTTTGTGTTAAGTTTATACGTGGGTAATACATATTTTCAACGGGCTGACTGTTCAGAGATATTATTGACTTCTTCAGGTACAATACCTCAGACCTCAGTGCAGAGTTGTCTTTCCGCAGGAGTGAAATCTCAGTCTTGAGCTGATGAAGTTCAGCTCTTAGAAAGATAGCTAAGTCTTCTAGGCTGATTTCGATACAGATGTGACTGCATTTTTAGACTCAGCAGGATTACTACTGCCAGTAAAAACTGCTTAAAAACTTATAAACTTAAGATAACTTAACTTATAACTTATAAACCTATAAACTTATAAAAACAAACATAATAATATTTCTATATCCTAAATGTTGCATACAAGATAGCTTACTGTTATTTAAAATATTCAAAATTTGCTAGTACTCTAGTTTCGAAAGGTGTTAATTATAGTTTTATTATGAAAAAAGGTAAACATTCTTGTTAAAAATTTGAACTGTTGATAAACTAATAAACTTCAAAATTTGTATTTCTCCAATATAATACCCTCATCTTTCACAAATTTTGAATGAAAATAATTATGATCAATGCTCTATATACAGTAATATTTGAGCCAAATGTGAACAAATTCAGTTCGATCAATCTTGTGATATAATGCCAAAAGGAATGTGACAACTTATGTATGTTTTTTTTAGTTTAAATAAAATATTTATGTGTAATGAACTTGTTAAACGTAAAGGTAACTAATTTTGGACATTATTACTGTAGCAAGAATCTATTGATTATATTATTTTTAATGCAACCATATTAAATTCATAAACCTATTTCAGATAAGTTTTATAAACATACCCACATACACTACTTTAATTATTGCTCACATCGTTGATATTGGTGATTAATAAATCAGGGTTAAATATGAAACTGCAAAAAAAAGAAAGAAAGAAAAACGGTATTTAACTTTTATATTTCAAAATGAATAGTTAGGCAAAATTTAATTTAATGTTGTATTTAATTTTTAAATCAATATAAAGAAAAAAATTATTTTTATAATTGAACCATGTAGAGAAAATAATATATTATGAAAATTAGAATTGTATTTGTCATTTTTTTTCAGGTAGTTTTCCTATAGTCAACACACATTGATGAGAATGATTGCATCAATGATCTTTAGTAGTGATTCTTTCAGTCTTAACTGTAAGCTAAATAAATACTATATTATATTTGTTTTTTTTTCAAGTAAATTACATTATCATAATTAATATATATGTGATACCTCATTAAAAAATGAACCAAATTTAAAAGATACAAAATATTTAAAACTTTGCAATCGTAACATTAGTAATGAAGATTTTAAAATTCTTCCTCATTGTTTAAAAGATGTTCAGGCTACTACTCTGGATTTTAGTAGTAATAGTATCAGAAATGAAGTGGTAAATATGTAGGTGAAATTTTAACAGATACTCAAATCTCTAGTATAAATGTTACAGATGATAGATTACATAGGTATTTATGGGAACCCACCTGGCTGGACTAACTTCTCAGGAGTGGTCAACCAGAGATTGTACAAGACACTACACTTCAGTCACATTCATAAATATCATCCTCAGTTATCCTCTGAAATAATACTTATGGTAGTTCTGGAGGCTAAACAAAAAAAAGATATTGATTGGGGGGGGGGCTCAGTACTTAGATGTGGCACAAGTTATACTAAAAATTTATCAAAAATATTTATCTGGATGTAAAATTTATCATATCAAAAATTTATGTGGCTCTCCTTTATTGTATTGATGAATGTAATTTTATTTGCATACTTTTGTTGTTCAATACTGAAATGCATCATATTGCGAATGTCTTTCTCTGTATGTTAATAAAATATGAACTAATTGTGCAAATTATCTAAATCAAAGGTTTAAAAATATTTCTATTGTCTATCTATCTCTAAATACTTATGAATTTGGTGCTACTGATTCTCACTCTTTAGCTCAGGCTTTTAACTTAATTGAAATTTATTATATACCTGTATAGTCGCATCACACAAGGTAATGGGATTCAGTATTTAGTTCAAATACTTAGAGATAGTAGAATCGTTCAGTTAAATCTTCATAGAAAAAAAGTATTAAGTACTGACGCTAAATTTGTAGGTGAGTTTTTAAAAGGGATTAATATTATTGTTCTTTTTATAGTTGGAAATCAGATTGAAAATGGTGTTAAACACTTAGTATCAGGTTTAAAAAACAGTATTACAACATTTTTAGTTTCTTGGAATAATATAGGATGTGTGGGCGCTAAATATTTAGCTGATGTATTAAAAGACACTCAGGTTATATATGTAAATTTATCTAACATTCGCATAGGAATTGATGGTGTTAAACATCTAGCATATGGTTTAAATACTGTATTTTAAACCAATAATATTGGTTTATAATATGGTGGAAACCATAATACCACCAATAATTCCACCAATAATATGGTGGAAATAATATTGAATATAAAGGATTAAACTAACAAGAATAAAAAACCTTATTTTTTAAAATTATCCTCCAAACTATCAAATGCGAAACTCTTATCCCCTTAAAAAGAAGGATAAAGATCTTAAAAAGATAGTTTTGCTTTACCGTTTTTAGTGTTTGAATTCTGAATTCATATATCATATTATATAAACAAAATTCTGATCAAATCCTGTGAAGAAAAAAATTCTTTTTTTAAATAATTGAGTTACTTTTAAATAAATAATAATCTTAAATAAATAAATAATTGAGTTGCTTTGCTTGAACCTGATGGACCTTCTACTTCCAGTTGTCATCTGAACATATTCTAACCCATCTACCTAGAAGACAGGAAAGGATATGGAGTTTGTAGCCACATAAAAAAGCAGGAAAGATCATCTTACTGGTGTCCAGGATGAAATTTGGGAATTGGTATAAATTGCTGCTCACAACTTGACCACTATTATTGACCAGATCTAAGGAAAATCCCAGGGCTGGCTGATGTTATGCTGAGAGGTGATTCCGACTGCCCCTGGGAGGGGAAGGGGGAGTTATTTTAGTGGGTGAGAGCCCCACACTGTCATCTGTATGGGCAGATGTTGGCTGGTAGAGTTTTTTCCTCCTCCTACGCAAAACATAAAAAAAAAGATATAAGGAAAAGAAAAAAATTAAAATTTTTCATACAAACTGGGCTTTTTGATATGTAAATAGTGTAGTAATGATTATTTAGAGTTAGAGATTAGGAAGTACTGTGTAATAATAAGAGATTTATGTTTTCTCAGTAAGAAGGAACTAGCAATTTTCAGCGAGTATACTTACATTCTTTTTTTTTACATTTTCATTTGTACTACATGCAAAATAATGAAACAAAAAAAGTTTTTCATGGAATAAATTGTTCTATTTCATGTATATCTCAGAATAAGTGTAATTACTCACTTGTTTGAGAAAACGTGTGGCGCAGTAAAGAGACAGGTTTTCTTCTTCAAGGTATATTCCTCATTTTTTATTTTACTAAATTATTACTTTACATAAATTATCAAAAATATTAACTTAGCATTATTCTTTAAGATTTTCTGTTTAATTTGTTATATATAATAGGCTTGATTCCTCTCTTTATCTGTTTAGCCTCCGTAACTACTGTAAGTTATTACTGCTTCAGAGGATGAATGGATGATGTGTATGAATGTGAATGAAGTGTAGTCTTGTACAATCTCAGCTCAACCACTCCTGAGAAGTGTGGTTAATTGAAACCCAACCACCAAAGAACACCGGTACGGTGTCCACGATCTAGTATTCAAATCCGTAAAAAAATAACTACCTTTACTATGATTTGAACCTTAGAACTCTCGACTTGGAAATCAGCTGATTTGTGATGTCACATTAACCACTAGACCAGCCTGGTTGGCAATATAACAGGCCTGATTGGGATAAATATCATTAAAATGCCATAAGTTTATGAAAAAGGCTATATATAATGCAGAATTACTTGGTTTTAGAAGTGACGTATTCATCGCTTTGAGGGTTGAGTTAATTCAAAGAAAAACTTTCTTTTTATAATTATCATTAGTTGGAAATAAGTATTATAAATATTAAAATTGATTTTGTATCTATCAATTTTTTTCAGGTAATTTTGCTGTAGTAGACTACCTTAGAAGATCCAAGAAATGTTCAGTAGTATTTATTCAGTAATCTAACCGTACCTCAAATAAATGTTACATTATACAATGTTGTACAACATTATTACAATTAAATTATTACATTAATACAATTATATTAGTGTAATTAATATATGTATTAGCGGAGTAATTATGTATACATTACATTAACAAAATGATGAACTATTTTAAAATTAGAAAATATTTTCAACTTGACAATTACAACATAGGTGATGAAGATATTAAAATTCTTGGTCAGCGTTTAAAAGGTAGTGAGGTAACTGTCCTAGATCTTAGTTATAATCGTATCGGAGACATTGGTGTTAAATATCTAGCTGAAGTTTTAAAAGATACTCAAATTACTTATCTCAATCTTAGCAGAAATGTTATAGCTGATGGAGGAGCTACGGCCCTTTCTGAACATTTGAAAGATAGTCGAGTTAGTCATTTAGATCTCAGCTATAATAATATAGGAGATGAAGGGGCCAAAAAGCTTGCTGAAATTCTACAGGATACTCAAGTAAATCATATAGATCTTAAAAATAATAATGTAGGTATCGATGGGGCTCAGTACTTAGACCAGGCACAAGATTGTAGGAACGGATTGTCTCTTCATCTTGATATCTATTATTGTAGAGACAGATCTAATTTTATTAGCATAACTTCATCATATAATTCTGATCTGTATTTTATTGTGAATGTCACTCTTTATGGTAATGTTGTAGAAGCTAACGGTGCTAATTATCTTAATCAAAGATTTAAAACTGTTCATTGTATCATTTTAACTCTAGATTGTGATAAATGGGAAATTGTTAGTTGCGAGAATTTGGCTCTGGCTTTTAATGATGTTGAAATTATGAAACTTATTTTATTTGATAGTCTTATTATGCAACCTAATGGCATTCAATATTTTGTTAGATTGTTTAATAGTAGTAGAATCATGAAATTAACTTTTATTGGCGTTGACCTAGGTATAAGTGCCAAATATGTAAGTGATCTTTTAAAAGTATTTAATGTTATTGATTTTGATATAGTTGGAAATTGGATACAAGATGAAGGTGTTAAATACTTAGTATCAGCCTTAAAAAACAATACGGTTATGAAACTTTTAGTTTCCTGGAATAATATAGGATGTTTGGGTGCTAAATATTTAGCTGATGTCTTGAAAGACACTCGGGTTACACATGTAGATTTATCTAATAATCGTATTGGAATTGAAGGTGCTAAATATCTAGCAAATGGTTTAAAACACAGTCAAGTAACTTACCTAAATCTTCAAGGAAATATGATTGAATATGAAGGATACCAGTATCTTATTAACGCGGTTAAAGATACCAATTTATGTTGGATTGATTTGCATTGTAATGGTTTAGAAGAAGGATTAGAAGAAGGAATTAAATTTGGCCCTTACAGAATACAAAGAAATCATATTACTTTTGCAGAAAGCATAAAAAATGCATTCAGAAAGTTAATTTCACTGAATCCTTTGACTAATGAATTTGAATTTATTTTATCTAAAACAGATATATCTTCTGTGAATATAGATATATATGTTTTTTTTATGAAATCTTTAAGTGATAATCCAAAAGTTAAGGTACATATTTTTGATATGATGTGTCGTAATGGTAATGATAGATATGATTTTAATCTTATGAACAAGGTAAATGAGTTTATAACAAAAATTTGGGATAAATTTAATTTATTTTTCAACAACAATCTACTATCCGATTTATTACAAGAAATTTATAATTATGACTGTATAAATTTTATAAAGCAGTTTCAAGATATGAGATCGTACGGTATTGTTCAAAATTTGTTGTTACATAGAGGATTATATTATGTAGATGATAATAAGGAAATTTTACACCCTTATATTTATAAGTTGTTGAAGGAATATAATATGCCATTATACATGAAAGACCTTGAACCTAATAAAAAAGAAACTATAATTTCTTATTTTAAAAATCATTCAGAAATTGATGGTGCAAAAGAAGTAATAGATTTACTGTGATCAGTATCTTTACTGTAAAATTATTATAGGAGAACCGGAATTTTAAACTTTCTTTTTATTTTTATGTTTACATGTCTATGCTGTTTACCATGAATTTTTTCATAAACGTAATTTTTACAAAAAAAAATTGGGCTGGAGTTTACATAGATTAAAAAGATTGCTGGGAATTCGACTAAAAGAGTATTTCTGTTTAGATTTTTATTATTATTAACTCTTTAGGAATTGTTTATTTTTCCAAATACATAGTCTGTTCTTTGAACCCATCCATATAGTAAATTCAGTCATCATTTTATGTGTGATTCTTTATTCATCTGCTGCTGTTAATCTTTCTTTTCATTTGCCATTATAAAAATTACTTCTTTAATTGTATCAGTTATGGTTATTTTATGTCAAAAAAATAATCATGTAAATTTTATTGAATGCTGATATCGTTTGTAAATACATATAACATGAGGATAAATATTTATTCAAAATAAAATCACTGCAATGTCTTAAAAGTTAAAGCATTTTTGTTTATTTAGTTGTACAATGCATTATATTACATCAGAAGTTCAGTGAGTTATCACTTAAATACATCAACCATCAAGATTTCAGCATGTAATAAGAAAGTATTTTTTATTTTTATGATTAAT
>JAAAKQ030037777.1:0-16875 GCA_010016005.3 Zanna intricata
AGATCAAGGGATTAATCACATCACCATAAGCGCCACCCCACGCTATAATGCCATATGTAGCGATACTATGAAATAGAGCATAATAGATTGCTAATAATTGTTTGGTATCCATTAAATAACTTATTTTCTTAAAAATAAACAGCAGATACCTGACTCTGCTCTTCAGATTTTGCACATGATGTTTCCATTTTAATCTACTGTCAATTATTACTCCTAAATATTTGGTTTTTTCGACTCTATCAATAGTTTGTTCATTTATACGAACATCAATGGCATCAGGAACACTATCACAATACGCTCCAAAAGTTATACAAACAGTCTTTTTAATATTCAAAGAAAGCTTGTTGGTTGATAGCCACTTACTTATTTTTTCGAGGTAGTTATTCATATTTGCTTGGGCTGAAGCCCAGCTCAGGCCATTGCTAATAACTACCATATCATCCGCGTAGGATATGATATTACTCTCTGGGATGATCTTCAATGCATCATTTATATAAACTAGGAAAAGTAGTGGTCCCAGTATTGTTGTTATTCATAATTCATCACCCTCGCAGTCCAAGAATTTTACCGTTTGTCTTCTATCTGCTAAATAATCTTTCAATAGTTTCAACGCGTCACCTCTTATTCCACAATGCTCAAGTTTTTCTAGAAGTATTGAATGGTTGACTGTGTCAAACGCCTTAGACAAGTCAAAGAATGTTGCTATTGTTGGAGTAGAAGTATTAGTTTATTAAATTACTGAATTGGATTTACGTTAATATTGAATGATGTGTAAGGGAAAAAAATGACATTCATTGTTTTGTAATTATCGATAGAATAAATTTGAAGGTTAAAACAATCTAAAAAGTATCAGAATAATAGAAATAAATAATAATACGTGTAATAAAAATTAGTAATTTTGTTTTCCTGTTATATTCTTTATAAAGAAGTAAATAATATTAATAACGATCATAATAACAAAAAATAAATAATATATGTATAATATATAATGAGAAAGTTGATGGAGGGTTTTCCCCGTTTCCAACATCATCATACGAAAAGCAATGAACCAATTGCTTTCAGATTTACAGGTTACATTCCTGTTGTCCCAGAGAAGGTTCTAAGCCATAGATCGAGGTCCAAGCCCTCTTGAGGTGAAGATTTGAATTTTTCTTCTAGGACGACGACCTAATACTCTTCTTGACAGCTTGTACACACACACACACACACACACACACACACACACATACACATATTTATATATATATATATATATATATATAGGGTTTGTAATATAGAGTGTTTGTTTTAAATCGCAACCAAGCAAAATACTTATTTAGAAAAGTTAATACAATAATTTCGGATGAAGAGATTGGGAATACTACTTGTTTTATTATCAGCTGATATAATTTTCTATTTCTTTATTGTGAACAGTTATTTATTTTTGGCCATCTTTGTTTTTTTTTTTATTAAGAAGAAATGATTTTTATTGTGGAAAATTATTTAACAACTACATTTTTTGTTTTATGACAAGAAGCTTTTTAATTACAGTTCCCGGACAAGAATATACCAAATAAATCTTCAATTCATCATTTAATAAAGAAATATAGAGCGGGTGGTACTATTTACGATCAGATAAATACCCGAGTACGTTCAGAAACACTGGAAGATGATAGGGTAAGCTTTTTAAATTCGCCTAACAAATAATTACGAAAACTTGCGCAACAAGAAGTAATATATCTATATAATGAAACTACTGCTGGATAGCTGTAGTGTTATTATATTATTAGATAATATTATTATTAGCCGGGTGGCTATATAATTTAAAGACATATGGAATTAATGTATCACACGAATTACACTCAGTCGATTATATTGCTAGGCTCCACTGCTATCAATAGTTTAATCGGCTTGATCAGGGGGATAATGTATTTTTTATAGATGAGGCTTGATTTCATTTGAGTGGTTACATTAATAGACGGAATGATCACTACTGGAGCTCCAACAAAACTCACATCATCCATTCTCGATCTTTAAACGCACAGGAAATTGGTATCTGGTGTGCAACTTCAAGGCGAAAAATAATTGGCCCGGTATTATTTGAAAACAGACCTCTATAAGACGTTTTAAAGCAGTTCATTGAAAACTTAGAATTAAATGAGAAAGATTTGTGGTTTCAACAACAATGGATCAAATGTCATACACCAAGAGCAACAATGGACCTTTTGAGATATTTATTGGTGAAAAAGTAATAATGACTGGCTTACGGCCAGCTAGTTCACCTGATTTTTCTCCTGTAGATTTTTTCTCTGGGGATATCTAAAAGTTTGTGCATTCGAAATTAATTCACACGTCACTAAAGAACTAAGAGCCAATATAACTCAAGAATTACGAGAAATTGGAAAAAGTACACGTCGAAAAGTTGCATGGAATGTGAAAAAGAGGGTAAAGGCTTGCATTGATGAAAATACCGGACATTTTTAACGTTTGTTAAAAAAGTAAATATTTTTTTAATAATTAATAATTTTATTTTTATCGCAGTTTATAACAGTTAGTCACAAGCGATTTATCAGTGTAATGTAACCGTATTGGTAAACTTGTAACTTGAACAAGCTCAGGTCAACTGCCCCTGAGACTTGCTGAGACTTGTTTTTTTTTTTTTTTTAACCTCCTGAACCACAATTAAGTATATCTTCAGAGGGATGAAATGAATGAATTGTAGCGTGTGGTTAATTGAAATCAGACCACCGAAAAACACAGCTATCCACGCTCTAGTACTCAGAACCGAATAAAAGTAACTACCTTTTTTAGGATTTGAAGCTGAGAGCTTCGACTTCGAAATTAGCTGATTTATGACGACGAGTTTACCACTAGATCAACCTGCTGGGATCTCAATATTTTTGGTACAAATTATTCAATATTTATCACTAATCGTATTAAATGTAGTACATTATTTAAAAAAAAAAATTAGATTGCTATTTTTTGGGTTGGATTTTGAAACAAACATTCCGAATATATATATATATATATATATATATTTATAAAATACTCCGTAAAAATTATTACAAGCTCATTCATAAAGGTTATTATTTTAAAATTATAGAAATGAAGATATTCAAGTATATTTTTCAAAACCTCAAATAAGATATTCACCTTTTTTAGATTATTTTATACATATATTCTTAGGAAAATCGAATGCGGTGTTTTATTTACTAAAAAAATCTACTGTTGACATGACATGACTTTTTTGTGCGATAATTCAGAAATAATTCGATTCTAAATTATAATTTTCAAGTAATATTAAAAAAATCAGGCGTTTCACCAAATGTATTACTTTTTCTTTTAACTCCGGAACCACCATTAAGGTATATCATCGTTAAGGATGAGATGAATGAATTGTAGCGTGTTTGAAAAATGCTATGCCTGACCGGGATTCGAACCCGGGACCTCCGGATGAAAAGCCGAGACGCTACCACTCGTGCCGGCAATTCTATTAATATACATATATATATAATAATGCCTATTAAATTACTTACACACAATTTTAGAAGTCCATAACATTTTATTTCACTAAAAACTTCTGATTTTTTTATTATTATTATTGAATTATTTATTGTAATTTTTGTTTACAATCACGGGTTAAGAATAATTAATAAATCAATATATCTAAATTAAAAAAAAAAAAATTTTTTTTAATAAAAAAAGGAGATGAAGTCTGCTTCGAACTGATGTGCCTTTCCCTGCAAGATGCTAATATTTCATTAATTAAAATTTTATTTGGCTATAACTCTGGAATCAATGAAAGTACTACTTATGATAAATCATTGAAAAGAAATCAGTGAGGGCTTATTACTGCAATTAAGAAAAAGTCTAAAATCCAATTTTTTGGGGATTTTGGGCTTTTTTTTGTACACTTTTGGTCAAGTCGATTGCATTTAAAAGAGGCGGCGCACAACTAGATGTTACAACAGTCGAAATCCAAAATTTCGACATCCTACGGCTAATCGTTTAGATATGCCAGATACGTACGTACGTACAAATGTCATTCCAAAACTAATAAAATGGATTCAGGGACGGTCAAAACGGATATTTCCGTTGAAACCTAAAACCAAATTTTTTTCGCGATTACAATACTTCCTTAACTTCGTACAAGGAAATAAAAATGGTATTAAGCCTAATCTAGATTCAAACTGGGAACCAACCAGATGAAACAAAAAGTTAATACTACCACTACTATTCTTTAACGAAGATCAGCAAAACGTTACGTCTTTACGAGTACTGCCAACGTTTTTATTTTATTTAAATCTTTAATGTTAAACATTTTGCATTTTTATATATTTAATGTGCCGCAATGAAACAATACTTTGTGTATTTAATGTGAGTTTTAAGTCGTGAGTTTGGAGTGACAGACACTCATCAGCCCTTCTCAAGAAGACACATAGGTTCTAGGCATATTTGAGAAAATTCGAATGCACTGTTGTATAACAGGATGTCCATGCTCACTTAAATGTAATTCATATTCAGCTGTAACTGGCATATTGAATATGATTCCTATACAAGCTGGTTGTATTGGTACAACCACATATGGTTGTGTTTACAGAAAAATTAATTTTTACTAGTGCTGTTTGTACTCTAATTGCTTTATGGATGTTATAATAGCAATAAATAGTGTAAAGTAACAAATTATATATTATAACCTTTCTGTAAGAAATAGTACATTTTACGAGTTGAGTTTTTATCAGTAGCATAATTAACTATTGTGAATTTTTTTAAATTTCCAGTAAATATTTATGTTTCAAACTTAAAGGTTTTTTTCTGTTATTTCAAAAGTCCTCGTAATTATTTATAAAAGAATTAGTGTAGTATAAATTTAATATTATTAATTTTTACCACTATTACCATATCCTTTCTGTTATTTGTGGTTTATAATTTTATTTTATGAAACTCTATAATAATTCATTTTTAATAAACATTATTACAAAGTTATTATTTTTTTTGTAAACCTTGAACGATCAGTAAATGATTAGAAAACTGCTAGAGCATTTGGCAGGATAGAGGATAGAGGTTCAGGTGAGTTAGTAGCTCAAGTTCGTCTGAGTTGTTAGTTAATTATTGTAAGAAGTTGTGGGGGAACACACTCCCCAGTCCCTGGGGAAGACATGATCGGAGCCAGGCGAATTTACGATCCATGTTTTACATGTAAGCAGCCGTGCACAACAGTTGTAAAGTTACTACTTCTTCAATTGATCACTTTAATGATTACATTGGTATATTCCCTTAAGATATATACTATCTCTATATAAAGCGTGCGCACAAAAACCAGCCACATACTTAGACATATAAATTGTGTGTGTGGGTGTGTTTAGCTGAATGTGTTCATATATGTATGGGTGTATTCATACATGTACTACCACTATTTAAATAAAAGATTACAAAAACCTACAGTTGTATGTTAATCCTCTGTACAATTTTTCTATTTTTATTTGAACTATGGTGAAAACAAAAGTAAATATTTAAGTACTGGCTTAAAAACACACAAAAAAAAATTATCCTGTTTATTTATTTTTACTCACCTGGAATCATAGCTGTAGAGTTATAAAATAAAAATGAAGGTATGGTGATCAGTGAAAAAGTGGCGTATCGGTTTCTCTCGACGTTTCGTGACCCAAGAATTCCAAAAAACAAAAATTAGGGTAATTTTCATACGTATGTACGGTATTTTTTTTATTAAAAAAAAAAATATTTTTGTTTATTTAAACGTATTATGATCATTTACAATAAAATTTCATCACAAATTACCACTCACCCTAATAACAAATTATGTAATTTTTACATGTATAATTATTTTTCCACTATATAAGAATAAATAAATAATTTCACGAAAAATTATATCGTCTTTGTCAGCTTCCTAGTACTTCATACAAGGAAGTATTTTAATCGCGAAAAATTTCAGTTTTCAATGGAAATACCATTTTGACCATTGAAATTTTGACTATACATTTAAAAAAATGTATATATGTATTTTAATAGGCGTATAAGGAAGTCGTGTAGTGTCTATATCAGATTTTTTCATCACAGGAAGGAACTCTTTATGTATTGAATATCATTACCTCAGAGAATGCTTAAAATCTGTATTTTAGTTTTATTAGCTAACTTCAATAAAATAATTTAAATATAATTTATTTTTATTTACAGTCCACTGTTGTTCTAAGCAACGGACTATAAAGTGTAATGTTTTTTTTTTATGTTTACAAAATATACTAATATTTTAAGAGAGATCTCCAAAATAATATACTCAAAACTAAATTTACTAGAACTTTGATTTTATTTTATGGTAAATATATATGTTATCGACCACGAAATTTTTTTTTTTTGAATAATTTAGATTGCTTCTTTTTAAATTTTCGTTTAAGTAAAATTATTTAAAAAATATAAATTTTTGATGATGAAAATGTTTTTTATTCCACGATTCCGTGTATTTTTTATTAATTATTTTTTGAATTTATTAATTAAATTGAATTTCTTTATCTTTTATTCACGAATAATAGCATCTTATTTTTCTGATAATGACTCAATAATAAAATTTTAAGTCATTATGTTTTCTATTTTGAAATTGTTTTTATTCTTTTTCTTTATAATATAAAAATATAAATTTCTTGAACAAAATTGAATACATGAAAAACAAATTATTTATTTAAACATTTCATATTTTTTCCTGTAAAATAAACCGTAAAAAATATATATTCGTTAAGGCTAAAAGAATATACAAGTATTTCAAATATTTAAATCTACGGTTTCTCTGTAGAAAAGCGCAGTCCAGTAGCCAATCTCTATCCCCTATCCGCTTTTAGAGCCTTTGTTACCAAGCCATTTACATTTTAAACACGCATGTGAGTGAGCTCCTCCATTTACAAGGATTTCTGAACAGGAGCATCAATGCATATTTCCCTCTGGAATGGATCCAGATAGCATACGACACCGTTTGCTTTTGTCACGTGACACTGTATACTCGAAGTAGAACTTAGGTTTCACTTTTCAGAGTTTTATTTCAAAGTTAAATGTTAGTTATATATTTAAAAACATATTGACATTCTAAATTCCTCTTTTTTATACTTTTAATTAATGTTAATTTTTCTTATTTAACATAATATTTGATGTTAATTTTTCTTATTTAACTTAATATTTGATTCGATAACAGTTAATCAAAATTCTAAACAAGATTTCTCACGAAAATTCTTTCAAATCTTATTTGCTTATACCTTTTCTTCTAAAATCATTCAAAGCGTTCAGATTGCAAAAAAATATTTATAATAAACTATAATTAAAGTAATTAAAACCCACTTACCACCATTTTGTAAATTTTGGTCCAAGCGCTTTCGGAATAAAAATCCATCATCAGCAACTTAAAAATATGTATTATAATCTTATTAAAACTAAAACCTCGTTGTAATGTTAAATGCTTATGTAAAGAATATACGGTAAGAATATAAGGTTTATTGTTATCACATAACGGTGGAAACTTTCACCGAAAATATGAAACTAGATTTTGGAAATCAACTAATTTGCGATGATGAGTTCACCACTAGACTAACCCGGTGAGATCAGATGGGTTACTTGATTAAATTCAACAATATTTGATTTCTGTTACTATTCTTTACTTTTTTTTGTTATCAGTATTTAATACAAGATTATTGGAACGTAATGACATGTAAATTGATCTCATTCTAATATTTAAAGTAATTTACTTGAAATTGCATTACAATTAGTAGGTAAACTATTATTTTGCATTTCAGAAGGACTTACCACATTTCTGTTTTATTAATTTTTACTAAGATACATATTTTTTGTCTGTACATTTCTTCAAAATTACCTCTTTATTCGTACGAGCAGCGTTTCTTTGAGCGGCTTAACCATATTTTAAATGAAGATTCAATCTAACATTTTTGTAAGTTATAAATCTGACTTTAAAAAGTCAGATGGAAAAGTAAAAGAATATTATTTTCAATTCTTCTTTAAAAACCCCCTTTTTAAAATTGGCTCCAAATTAAGAGTTAGTAATATTTAGTAATTATTTTTTTAATTTGCTACCGCAATAAAAACAGATCATAAATAAATTTTTGGTTTATAGGGTGGGCTGTTTTGTAATTGGCCTTTTTTTGATATTTAATCATTTTCGATATGTTCAGTAAAATTAAGAAACAAAATTAATATCGATCCTTAATGTTATTTATTATAAATTTAAAATAAATTAATAAATTTATGTAAAGGGTAAAGAAATAGTGATATTATTAGATTCCACACGGAATTTATTTGTGTTAAAAATGTTAACTAAATGAATAAAAATTGTGGTCGTGGTTGTAATGTAATAAACTGATGTAAGACTGATAAAGAAGTAAAATTTACACATTTCGAGGCGATAGTCAAGATCTACGAGTGACGTGCACGTTTGGCCTGGCCCGTACGTTGTACGTGCAACGAAAATGAGGCTAGTTGCTTATAAGATGTTTGTTGTAGTCGTGCACATTTTCTCTCTTATACGGACTCAGAAACGGCTATAAGATGTTGGATAAGGTGTGAATCTCGTGACAGAAAAAAAACAGCTCGACTGTCTTCGTTCTAGCCCTTCGTTATACGACATCCAGGCACAATTTAAAAAAAAAATATTTGTACATCGCATCTCTTACGTTTTAGAATAGGCATATAGCCTATCATTACAGTATAAACTTAACAATATTATTCTAAATTTAAATTTATTGCTTTTATTATTGCAATCCTTTAATTTTTTGTTACTATTGTTATGATAATTTATAATTAAATTTTCATTATTTTTACTTCCTTGAACGAAGTACAAAAAGTATTAACATCGTGAAAAAAATCAGTTTTCAGATTTTACCAGAAATATCCATTTTGACCATCCCTGGAATCTAGTTGACTAGTTTTGGTGTGACGTCTGTATATATGTACCAACGTTTTTCGCATAACTCAAAAATGATCTGCTGTAGAATGTTGAAATTTTGGATTATAACTGTGGTAACATCTAGTTGTACAACTTCCCTTGTGATTGCAATCGACTGAACCAAAATTGTTCAAAAAAGCTAAAAAAAAATTGGATTTTTATTCCATTGGTTTCAGACTAATAGCCAAATAAAGTTTTAATTAATGAAATATTGGTTCTTACAAGGGAAGGCACATCAGTTCGGATCAGATTTCTTCTTTTTTTTACCTTTTTTTAAAAAAATTAAATATATTGATTTATTGATAATTATTACCCGTGATTATAAAAAAAATTACTATAAAAATATTAAAAAACGTTTGGTAAAAAATCAGAAGTTATTAGTGAAATAAAGTTTTATGGACTTTTAAAAATGTGCATATGTAATTTAATAGGCATTATTACGTTAGCGACTCAGCGTTTCATCTGGAGGTCTCGTATTCGAATCCCGGTCAGGCATGGCATTTTCATACACGCTACAAATCATTCATCTCATCCTGTAAAGGTATACCTAAAGGTGGTTCTGGAGTTTAAAAAAAAACACAAAGAAAAAAGGCATTATTAAATATGTAAAATGTAATAGATTTGGTGTAACATCTAATTATTATTTAATATTAATTGAAAATTATAATATAGAATTGTATTATTTTTGGATTTTCTTATAAGGAAATCATGTGGTGTTAAAATCAGTTTTTTTATCGATTTAGTCAACTTTTAAAATAAACTGGTAAGTAGAAACACGAATAAAAAATATCTTGGATTTCCTCTCTCCTATATCTAAACAATATATCTCAATTAAAAATATTTTTTCAAAATAGTTTCACTTTTCATTAGAGTTATACGGCATACTTTTTTATATATTTTAATTTAAGATAGGAAAATATTCTTTAAAATCATTTAAAATTATAAGAGGTCATTATAAGAGATCATCATAAGAGTCGGTCATTATACAAGATGTGATTAAAATATCTTAAGAATGCTGCCACTGCTCAATAGGACGGGGTAGGTGTGCCTGCGGGTATGAAAGGGGAAGCTTGTTTATATTTTAAACACACAAAAATCACCGCGTTATCTTTGTTCAGTAGAAGATGATATGGGGAGTTATGATGTGTTTCCAGTTCTCGGAGGATTATTGATTTCCCAAAATGGATTAAAAAAAAAAAAAAAACAGAACCACGAGTTTGTGCCAAATCTTGTTTGAAAACCAGGAAATCAGCTTCGGAGACTTATGAATTCTTAACAGCATTTTTTTTGTTATAAATGTCTGAGCCGATTAAATATCTTATCTGGTTCAACAGATTCAAAGATGGCCCCGAATCACTGGAAAATGATCCCCGGTCCTGCCGGGCTTCCGCTTGGAAAACTAGTGAAATCATTGTAAAAGTTCACGATTTAGTGCGTTTTAATTGTAGACCTACAATTAAGGAGATGGCTGATGATTAATTTAAGTTTCCACACGGTTGGCCAATTTTAATTAAAAATTTTAACATGCGTCTAGTGTTCATGAAATCATTCTGAAATGGTTGTGAGACTAGCAGAAACAAAATCGATTTGAAGTGTTCCAAGAAGTGATGATTAATCGGGCCGAAACTTATCAAGATTTGTCAAATAGAGAAATTACAGGCAAAAGATCATGTTTGTGGGAATCACCCAGAATCAAAGGAACAGTCATCGCTGTAGAATGAACCAAGTTACTACCGAAAAAAAAACGCGACAAATGTGAAGATAATGTTGAGTGTTTTCTTCGATTCTACGGGCATAGTCCATCACGAATTGGTTCATAGTAGAGAGGCCAATCTCGATAGAGAGGTGGAATAATAATAATAATAGTAATAATATCATCTGTCATTGGCTACAGAGATTTAAAAATAAAATTCTTTCTACTTTCTAAACGTAATCACATCTTACCCCAACATTATCTCCCACCATCCGCATTCTCCTTTCTTACCGACGGGATACTCCACTCGAATAATTTCGACCAACAATAGAAATGAACTCTCACTCGCAAAAGCTGGGGTAGCGGGATTACGTAATGGTTGATGTCAACGGTCAACAATCGCATGCATCGTAAAGTCTTCTCCATTCTTAGACACGAGTGAACGTCATCCAGAAAACAGCTCGTACATTATTTTATAAAAAAGACACACTAATTAAATGTTTCACACAGTTAGAGATGAGGTCGTACGAGTTAGAGGATAGGAAAATCTTTTTTTTCCCACTAAGTTGAACTTCTTGGCTACACATTTAATGAAACCACATTTAAATGATATAAGTTTATGTATTCCCCAAACGATTAATTATTTTTATTGTGCTTATTTATTTATTTCTACTTTAAATAAATTCCTTTCTAATTTTCATTTGTATATATTAAAAATTGTATATAGTAGTGCTATATGCCATTGAAGATTAACCAGGAAGAAAAACTGCCCGGTCTAACCAACTCAAGAACTCATTCTTGAATTAATAAATAATTAATTTTCTAATTCATAAATGAGACGTAGGAAATTATGGATTAGAGATGATGAATTGAAAAAGAAGATAAGATAATCAGGTGGCAATTGCATATGAAATTCTGAATGCAATAATTGATAAGAAGTTATAAGAAGAAGAATATTGAAAGAATTCCTATAGAATGGATCTCTAAATCACCATGAGCCATAATCCTGTACAAAGCAATTCACTGAAATCGTTAACTGAGTTATCAGACTTAATGCCAATATTTGGAGTTTAATCCACGATGATTATTATGACTGTGTTATTTTGTTTTTACGGTTTCTTTACCAAATGTTTAACAATTATCTTATCTATACTGTTCCTTTTTTTTTTAATTTCAAAATTTTTATATCTACAACTGCTCTGTCAAAGTTGATGTTATGATTTGTTCAGTTTTAGACCTCAGGCAATACCGTTAACGGAACCATAGTGGTATATTTATACTGCAGTACTAAGACTCAAATCCCGGTCAGGCATGGCATTTTTTCACACACGCTACAATTCATTCATCTCATCCCTCTGAAGATATACTTAATTGTGGTTCCGGAGGAAAAAAAAGTACTAAGACTCAAATGACTCAAACCTGATCAAATGTTATACTAATTATTCATTCAGCGGATAGATTGATTAGTAGGGTTTGAGTAATACTTTCTTGTACGAAGTAAAGGAAGTATTGTAACAGCGATAATTTGGTTTTCAGATTTCAACGGAAATATCCGTTTACACCATCCCTAAATCCATTTTGACAAGTTTCGGCGTGAAGTCTGTACTTAAGTACGTATATAGTATCTCGCATAACTAAAAAACGATTAGTCGTAGACTGTTGAAGTTTTGGATTTAGGACTGTTGTAATATTTAGTTGTGCATATCCCCTTTTGATTGCAATAATATAAACAAAAAGTGTTCTAAAAATGCCCAAAATCCAAAAAATTTGGATTTTGGACTTTTTCTTAACTGCAGTAATAAGCCCTTATTGTAAGCTTTTCAACGATTTATCATAAGTGGTACTTATTTTCATTGGTTCCAGAGATATAGCCAAATAAAATTTTAATTAATGTAATATTTAGATATTACAAGAGAAGGCATATCGGTTCGAATCAGACTTCATCTTCTTTCTTTCTTTTTTTTTTAATTTAATTTTTAAAGTTATTTTTTTAATTTAAATGTATTACTTTTAATTATTAACCCGTGATTGTAAAAAAAATTACAAAATGATAATAATAATTCAATAATAACAATTAAAAAATGACAAAAAAATCAGAAGTTATTAGTGAAATAAAATTTTATGGACTTAAAATGTGTATATATAATTTAATAGGCATTAATTCATACTTTTTTATGTTACAGATTTGGTAAAACATCTGGTTATTAATGTTAATTTAAAATTATCATTTAGAATCGTATTATTTTTGGATTTTTGTACAAGGAAGTCATGTGGTGTCCAGATCATTTTTTTTTTTTTTAGTTATTTTTTCCACATCAGGTATTTCATGCTTAATTGTTAAAAAAATTATTAAGTTGTAGGTAATACTGTAATTTCTCATAAGGCGATTTAAAAATTGTTTGTATTTTTGTTAATTATTATTTTCTAATACCGCATTTAATAATATTATTTTAGTTAATAATAAGGATTTGTTATATAACGTTTAACATGCTTTTTTTTTTAATACTCATAGTACTGATTTTACATTCCTTTGTGTGTATTTGAGAATTATCCAAGTACAGTATACTAGAATATATTTTGTGATCAAAATTGTTAATACTAAAATTCGAAGCTTATCCAGCCGTTATATATATAAATATAAATAATTTTTGTGAATTAAATGGATTAACTTCGATTCAAAAGGCTAAAACTCTACATTTATATTAAAAACTTTAGTGAGACAAATATTAATATAAAATCTTTTAAATAGAGATTGGTTTTTCTATTAAAAATAATAGTAATAATGATGTATTTAGTTTAAAATGCACAAAATTGTTGACCGTATGCTTTTTCCATTAGATGACTATTTAATAGATAGTATGCTAGCCTGAAGAAACAGAGAAGCGTTAGGCTGGTTAAATATTTGACCGTAAGAAAGGAGAAGCAAAAGAAAAGCTGCGGTGAGGTTGCATGCTTTGAAGGGAGGATGGTTACAGTGTAGGGTGTTATTTCCCTTGCGACTGGGGCAGCCTCTCCATTATTCAGACCGCAATCTACCGCTTGCTCTCTCGCAGGGAAATTAGAACAGAAATGACGCAAGGAAACAAACGAATTATATAGAAAAATATGGTAACAAGTTTTTTCTCAGAAGATTATATTTGTGTAAAATTTATATGTAAATTATTAATTATTTTTTCATTAAATTTACGATAAAATCGATTTTAAATTTTCTTTTCTGACGGATTGAAAGGAATATTTGACCGACTTGACACCGGATATTTCCCTTTGAGATATCAAAAATAATCTACCTGTTCGAAAAGATAAATATACGAATGAATATCAAGCAAAGTTCACGACTGGTTTTTAAAATTTTTTAGTCATTTATTTTTTTATAATTATCTTTAACCTAAATGGTGGAGAGATTCACAATAGGAAACGTCTACATCGGCAATCCGACACCCGTACCGTACGAAGCCTACTACCTATAACAGTATCCACCTGGTGGTTAACACGACATTGTAAATCAGCTGATTTCGAATTCGAGCGTTCTAAGGTTCAAATCCAATAAAGGTTACTTTTATACGGAATCGAATACTAGATGGTGGATACCGGTGTTGTTTGGTGGTTGGGCTTCAATTAACTACACTTCTCAGGAGTGATTGACCTGAGATTTTTCAAGACTACACTTCATTCACATTCATACATATTATCCCAAACAGTAATACTTTACGGTAGTTCCGGAGGCTGAACAGAAAAAGAGAGAGCCATAACAATAGATGTTTTTCTCAGAAAATTTTTATTTCCATGCTACTGTTGTAGTTAGGCTGACGATAGATCGACCCAATCGCCTGTTCAATACTGAGACATATACCTAATATTCAGCTCAATATGGGAGGAAAAATATAGAAAGTTTCTAAAAAGGATACTGAAGACATTTTCAATTGCCACCTGCAAAAAATATAATAACAGATATACATTCATCCCTTAAAATTATAACTATGTTCAACCTATTTTTTAATTTGATTTCTCCTGAAGAATTTTGCAACGAATATAATTTTAACTTGTAATCGAAAATTATGCTGGTGCTTCAACATTTTATTTATAAAGTACGCCAAATTTTAAACGTTTCGTTATACTAATTAACTAAACTTTACTTCAGACGTAGGTCTTTTCTGTAGGCAAATTCAAACATAAATTTTTCAAAATTCCCTTTATCTTAACAGTGAAAATAAAAACTTATTGTTACTGTTATTACACAATTTTCGCATAACCTACATAAAGAGAGACTCATGTTAAACTGATAACAATAATGTGCGTAGCCTGACAACATATATCTCAACGGATAGTCACGTCTACTTATTCAATTTTAGATAACGATGATTCATGGTAATTTTAGATAATGTTTGAGATATGAATGGGATGAGGCGATATATAAACCGACCAATGAAAGTAGTATATTTCTTACAATAATTATATCATTCCCTGTTCCATAGTACTTTATTTCATAAATATGTTTACGTGAGCCTTCCAAAGAATATTGCTAACATTTTGACAAAAAATATAGCATATTATATGAGATTATAGCATATGTAATATTAGCACATTATATTATAGCACTGTACGATAGAATTTTCAAACTAAAATCAAACTTAGTCTCTATTTAATAATATAGAACTATTTTTAATGAAATTTATCTTTTGGAGTTTAATCAGTTTCAGTGTGTTCAAAAATGTTCATCAGAAACTCATACAATTTGTTCAATTTTATTAGGGAAATGAAAAATAAATAATCTATAAAAAAATATTCATTAACACTTGTAAAAGTCATAATTATGATGTTTTTATAATACAAAACATCTCTAAGTTGTTTATAAGAATGTTAATAAGTTCATTAAGTAACCCGCTCATGAAACCTGCTGAGATTCAGCAAGTTTTAGCATGGCAAATAGAGGAAAAATATGTATAAAATACATACATACATTGTGTGTGTGTGTGTGTGTGTGTGTGTGTGTGTGTGTGTGCGTGTGTGTGTGTGTGTGTGTGTGTGTGTGTGTGTGATCGTGCGTCGACACGCACAATTTAATCAAAAAACATTAAATTTAATTTCATATCTTGAGTATTTTCGAAGGTAACTAGAATTAATGGAAATTTTTTTTGCATGCTCTTTTGTATTTATAAATTATACCAGAAAATAATATTTTTTAATAATAATAATATTTTTATAAAACTATTATTGATAACATGAAATTTGAAAAAAATATTTTAATAATAATTCATTGTTATATATCCAATATTGTAACTACAAATCATTAAAAAAAAAAAAAAATTTGATGGGAATCCGAAAGAATGCTCTTTTCTCATTCAATATAAATCTATAATTTAAAGCTTTCAATTGTTTTGAAGATAAAGAATTTTTTTTTTTTGATAATTATTTTAAACATTGTAGTAAGAGATATATTTTAAAAATTGATTATTGAATTCGGTAAATAAGATAAATTAGGACAAAACAATTTTTTAAATTGAAAATTTTTTCTTCGAATCTTTGTTTGTATCTAAGATACTTGAAAGAGAGTGAAGTGTAATGTTCAATAACTCAGTCCGTGAATGAGTCATGAGAATTGGGCGCGCATCTGCAAACTACGGCTGTTTTTTTTTTTTTTTCAAGATGTTTACTAACTTTCTTTATAAAGTTCAAGTATTTCTTCCGAACATTTCTTTTATTTTATTCGTGTAGGGTAAAAGTATGAAGTAAAATGTTTCCAAACAAGAATGATGTGAAAAAGAGCGAACTTTTAAAAAAAAGTTTTTGTTTAAATTTATTTTTATTAGAATTATATAATGTTTTTATTAATGGTTTTATATAATGCTAACATTAAACATTAAAAAAAAATTTACTTTACTAAATTTTTACATATTTAGCTATATATAGTTGAGTTCAGATAGCAAGCAATCTGTAAAAATGCTCTTTTGTCGAAAAGATCTTCTAATTCTGAGGTATCTGATATGTAAAATGTCAAAATCTATGTTACAAAATTCTAATGTACTATTGAATATGTGTGTGTGTGCGCTCGCGCGTACACACAAATTCATTCGTGTATCAGAATTAATCAATACATTTGTTAATTCCATCTGCCTTCGAGAATACACAAGATATCAAACTAAATTTTATGATATATTATATTAAATTTTTCCTGCTATAAATGGCAAATGGAGGAGAAACATATGTAATTAAAATATATGCATACTGTGTGTGTGTGTGTGTGTGTGTG
>JAAAKQ030037799.1:0-16874 GCA_010016005.3 Zanna intricata
CTTTACTGTTTAATTTTTATAGTATTTCCACACTTTTTCTATAGTAAGTATTCATCAAAAGTTCTTTTCAGAACTACTACTTAAACCTTTCCTGACTCATTTTATATTTTTATATTTTACTTTATATTTTATTTAATTTATATTTATTTTCATAATATTGCTTTATATACACTGTTTATTCTTATTTTCTCTGATAAAAACTTTATTTTCTCTGAAAAAAACTTCGAAATAATATGCCTAGAAAAAATAGGTCGCAAGTATCTAAACATAGTTCCCAAGCATGATTAGCAAAAATACATCGTATTGCAGAATCTTCTTCTGAAAATTCAGATCGTCTCGCAAGTCAGAGAGAGTACGCGTCGCAATCGCGGGCAGAGAATCTAGCGCCGAACGTTCGCAGCGCCTTACTGAAAATAGAGACAGAACTCACGAGCACGCGCCAGGGAATGTAGCCGAACGCCGAACGTTCACTTCGTCTAGCAGAATAAGAAGCCAGATCATTGAAGCTATACGAACGACAGTTCAGCGCCGAGCGCTGGGAGCGCCTCGCTAAAAATAGAGCTAGAAACTTGCAAGTACGGACAAGGGAATGTAGCGTCGAACGTTCATTTCGTCTTGCAGAATAAATTTCGAATAAATCCTAAAATAAACTAAAAATGGTGTCTGTATGTATCTTATTCCTTCCTAAACCATTCATCCGATAGCGATGAAACTTTGGGGAATGGTTGGATGCATGCCAGGGAAGGTTTCTGAGTTACTAAAATAAGGGGTTTTCCGAAATTTCCCGAACTTTTCCGAATAACTCCTACAATTACTATGCTTAGATTATGATAAAATGAGATAGACTTAATTTTCAGTATTAATTGTGATGTTTTTGCAGTCATTTCAATTTTCAATAGTTCATTTAATTTATATATATACTCAAATCCAGCAACAGCGAAGCATTGCCGGATCTTTAGTTTAAAAATAAATATTAAAAAAAAATAAAAATAATTAAATAAGTATAAAAAGCTTTATTAGAAATAACAAATCTAGATTTTGTTGCCATTCGTTTTATTCTTATTTAATTTCATTTTACTAATTTATTTGTAATGATTTTAACAACTCAGTTACTTAGCAAAACATCTGGTTATAGAGTTTTTATTGAATATTTTTACCTTTTTTTACGTTTTAATAACAATTCATGTGGAAAATTTGTAAAATTACTTTTTAATCTAATTTTTCGTTAAAAATTATATTAATTTAAAGTTATTAATTTTAAAATTACATATCAAATAATGATAAGAGAAAGTCAAAATTATGTTCTCGTACAAAAAAAAAAAAATGGTATTTTTATACTATAAACACATTTATAATGTAAGCGTGTCAAGTATAAACCGAATTTTTATCGTCAAGGCTCTCGTATGAACATAAGTGGGGGCTGACTCGAAAGGAATCTCCAGCCATCTCGGTATTCGCATCTCTCTGGACATTAGCGTCATGTTAGATCACCACGATCCATCGTCAGTTGCGCAATGTATTATGTATCGTGAAGTTTTTCAAGAATGAGGGTAGTCAAACCCTCAAAAATTTTGACTAGATTACGTGCCCGGTTTGAAATATGGCGTTGTCATGAATCCGAGCTTGCGACCGGGTCAGCGAATTTAATGGTGGGAGTGAAGCTGTAGAAAATTAGAGTCGCATTGGGCGTTCAAGGTCAACTGTGATAGATATGAACATTCGATTAATGCGAGATTTCACTGAAGACCATCGATGTCTTATGGCTGATGAAACGGCTTCGGAAGTGGGTTTCGGTTGTAGAAGTGCTCGTTCCATTATCGCAAAGCACCTTGAGTTCCACGAAGTCTGTATAAGGTGGGTTTCAAGATTTTGACCCGAAATCGGAGACAGGCTTGACAGGAAGTTTGCCGAAGGCTCCTGAATTGAGTTTGAGAAGAGTAAAATAATTATTTTTATCTAATAGTCACGTATGACGAGACACGGGTCCATCACTACCCTCCCGAGGCAAAATCGGAGAGTGTAAAACGGCATAGAAGTGGAGGGACTTATACTGTAAGGGTAAAAGTCCTTCGGCTGGAAACGTCATTGCAGCCGTCTTTTGAGATTAGAAAGGCACACTTTTCGTCACGAACTAACGCTACTGTAACAGCGTAACAGCGTTATTGTGAATGCTGTTTACTGCTGTGTCAGCTCTTGGACAAAGTGAGAGCTGCCTATAGGAAAAAAGGAGGCGCCGTTAGCCGATCCGAAATAAGAGTTTCCTTACATAGCCATTAGTAGTGATTCCATAGCAACAACAAAGTGTTCATGTGCAACTAGTTCGTGACATTTCCTCTGGCTTTTTATGAAAAAGGGATCCACAATCTCCCCACATGTTCGGAAAATATGTAAAACTTCCGGGAGACTATGTAGAAAAACAATAAATATGTTTTGTATTTTTATTCTACAGTTAAAAATAATCGACCGTTTTATATTTGATTTCACTAGTTTAAAAAACGTTCAAACTCAAGTGTTAAGGCGGAAAGAGTGGTATAAAATCAAGTTTTAAGATATCAAACATAGGCGTATGTAAGATATACAAACGACTAATTTTGTGTAGCCTAATATAAAAAAATTAAACTTAGAAAGTTAAATTTAAAATATAAAATGAAAAATCTAGAAAAAAGAAGGAATTAATCAATAAAAAAAGAGTTGTTTCCTTGGTGAGAGTATAACACAAGTTTTCGTTCAACTTTGACTCGTAGAAAACGTGACTGGTTAAATGTTTAAGCTCTGTTATAAACTTTTAATGTAACTTTGTAACTTTACAACAGTTTGAAAATGTGACGCTTGAAAAGAGAAATTTTCAAAGGCAAAATTACAAAGTGAGTGCTTAATTTAAGATAGGATCTCTTTTAATATATACGTATATATCCCACGTCCGTTTTAAACAGATTGAATATTTTAAACCTTTCCTTTTTGATTCGATTACGTATATTAAATTATGTAATACCTGTATTTATTAATGGAATGAATCTGTTAATTAGAGGTTTTACCTGTCTGATGTAAAAGTAATGTAATTAAAAAATAATAAAGTAACTAAAAACCGAACAAAGCTGTCTACTCTTCAATAATTCTTAGTAATATAAATAAACTGACAGCTAAATATAACCCTGTGTCAATTAATTTACAAAACTGTTTAATATTTTGATCGGTTTAATTTGATATTAAACATTTCTTAATCAAATAAACAGATATAATTACATATTTCTATAATACAACCCATGTTTTCAATTATTCGGTTTCTAAAGCTAGGTATTTTATAATTAATAAATTACAAATATTGCTTATAAAAAATTAAAAGAATAAGATTTGAACTGTAAATTTAAAAAAAATAATAAAGATATTATTTAAAAAAAAAAATAACTAAAAGAAATATTTAGTTTTTTTAACAGTGATTTTATTCTGATCTATTCTGTAAAATTCAACCAACATTTAACAGATTACTATTTCTTTTTTCTTGGAAAATAATTTTAAATTACAGTTTAAAATTACTCCAAAATTAAAAAAAAAAAATTGTTTGTACCCCATGTAATGCCAAAGTATTAGCTAATAAAAAAAAAGTTTTAATACCTCATTTATGAAAATGACATCTTTTTTTTTAGTTTTTAGCCACTTTAACAGTTTTAGTTTGTAATTACGGATTTATAATATACACGCGTAAACTGTTAAGGAGGAAATCTTGAACAATAATTGTCATAAGTTTTTATTTTTTAAATTGATTTTGTTTTTAGGTACTTTCCAATACTGAAATGATTTATTTCGTTTTAAAATGACAAGTATAATATAGTAATTTTCTTCTACATCAGATCAATTTTATTTTTAATAAACTCAAATTTCTTCATCTGTTCTTTACGTTCAGTTATTGCTAATTACATAGATTTTCCGAAAATTAAATTCTCTATAAATTTTACTGTAAAATCTTATTTATTTACCGGCAATTTACCGAATTTATGCGTCAAAGATAAAAAAATCTGTGTTCTGCGACACTAATTTTATGTATTTTCACTAGTTTTTTCCAAAAATTACTAGATACATCTGCTTTATTAAATTTTTTAGGTAAAAAACTATATGAAACTATCATATTTACTCTTAATTTAGTTCAAAGAATTTCAATATGGTTTCATTTCATCCTTAATATAAATACGTTAGAAATAGTTAATTTTACAAATATTCATTCAATATTGCAGATCTCATCCGTTATAATATAATAATATTCGTAAAAGATTTAAAAGAAAATATAAAATAAAAACTCATCTCGAGAAAATAATAATGCTCTAGAACAGTGAAAACTAATAAAATCCTTAAGCATGACTGATAGCCTCTTTTGAAATGAAAATGTAAATTAACATTTACAAAAAAAAAAAAAAAAACAGAAGAAGAAGAAAGCTGAATATATCTGCCCTGAAGGTAATATTTGATGACGATAAATAATTTGATGAGAGGAGTTTATTATGATTGATAATCTCTTCTACACAATACTCAACACTGTTTATCGGATAATTTCTAAAAAAAACTTTTAGCAACAAAAGAAAACCATCACGATGAGAATAAGAAATATGTTGACAATCTGTCAAAGATCAATTCCTGTCAATGACAATTCCTTCATTTTTAATTTATGAAGCTACAATCATTCGTGGATAAACAAATTAAAAAATAAATAATTGACTTATCTATATGTATGAGATAAGAAAAAGCTTGTGTATGAAGGATAACAAAACATTTTATGAAAATAAAAATTATCTTATTTTATCGTTAGGGGATGATACAGATTTCTTTTTTTTAAGTTATAACATGTTATATAGCTGAGAAAATGATTTAATCCAACCTTTTTCTTCCCAATAATAATTGATTTACAATTTATTTTTTCTTAGTGCTATCCTCTGTTAAACAAATTGAACTCATACAGGTCCTAGTCATATGGAAAATAACTCGCTTCCATTTACACTCAAGATATGACTACACGGAAGTTATTTAGTTATAGCCGTTTATACAATAAGTTTTAATGACGTGTAGGAAAATATCAAGCTGTTGACTAAACTTGTTTCTCAGAACAGCATTTTCTAACGAATGTTAACTTATGAAACAGATAAAGTGAATAAAATGTTTGCCCTTTGCTGACAGCAGTTCATTCGGTCAGCACATTTTTGTTTTATAAATATTAAACAAGCTCTAAGTTAACTGTTAGGCTATAATTTAAAATCCCGTGGATCAGTAATATGAGTTTGAGTAGACAGTGTAACAGTTAGCGTTCGTTTGAGTACTAATAGTACAGTTTTTGTTCAGTGTTTCTTTACGTTTATTTTTATTCTGTTAACTGCGTTTGGTGTTTTCTTCAAGTTTGCGTTTCTGATTCAAATTAATACATTTTTAGTTACATTAAGATATACGTAACCAAGCGTTGCTAGTTTATGTAAATGTTGTTTTGATATTTGTTTACATTTGGACTTAGAATAATTTTTTTTCTGAATATTTTGTATGTTTTTCTGGTGTGATACAATCCTACTGTATTGCTTTAGCAGAGACTACTGATTGTTCATCAGTAAAATGGGCTACGGTGAGGAAGCACGGGGACTCCCCTGCCCGCTGGTTCTTTGGACGCAAGAATTGAACGGGAATGACTGTCCTGTCCGATGGGAAATGGAGAATGGCTGTCGATGTAGACGAGCGACCGTGAAGAGAATTGATCGGCAGGAAGATCAAGCCGCCTCGAGACTGAGTTATGCTTAGTTGCGGGTCCGGTCTCGGAGCGAGGAAGAGCGGCGATGAAGAGAAAAAAGAAAGAAAAAGTTAAAATACTGTAATATTAAAATGCTGAATAAAAGGGTCATAAAACTATCAAATTTTGTGATAAAGTGATATATGATAATCTCTGGCGTGAACCGAAACAACCTGCAGCCTGTAGACAATACGTTGAGAAACATATTAAGATGAAAGTGTCGCTTTTAAACGAAAAAACAAGCGTTACAGCAATGTAATGGAAAAATGAGTCGAGGACATTAATTAATAAAAGTAATTCAACCTGTTTTTTCCACATTATTTTATATATATAAAACAGTTTTTTTTTCAACGACAGTTCGTTTTCGTTTATCAGAGACAACAGAAACACCCACCTGTACTATGTTAAACGTCAGTAACTCTAGAGTCGGTACATGAGTGTACTGCAAGCATTGGGCATGCTCTTACTCACCGTTACTGTTTAAAAAGAACGTAATAGAAAACATATTTCTGTTTACATCAGACTGTAACTTTGAATAAATAAATTAAAACTGCAATTATTAATTGCAGATTTAGAATTGGGTTTAAATATTCTGACTCGACTCCGTATTGCGTCATCAAAAAAAATTTTTAATTCGTGAAAAAAATAAAAAAACATTTTGTTATAAAATATTCAAATCTGGATGTAACAACAGAAATAATGGAAAGGAAACGGTTTTCTTTTAGACAAAAAAAATTTGTTTGAGGTTTATAGTAGACAGGAAGAGGAGATGAAATAACATAATTACTGTTACATCAAGTGAACAGTTATTTCGTAAAGTTATAATTTGACGTAGATTCATTATATCTTTTGTTCATAATAACAACTATATTTCCGAGTTATTAAATCATCTAACATTACGTTTATTTAAAAAAAAAAAAAAATTAGTTTTTTACAAATACCACCTCAACTTAATTTACTATATTTAATTACTACATTTTTACACATTTTATTATTTATTAGAATGATCTTAATATTAAAAAAAATAATAATAATAACCAATCCTGAGTGTTAATAATGCTATTACTTGAAAAATAGTCGATTATTTGGAATACCATTGGTTCAAAAACGCTCATATTGGTAATGTCAAAACAATGAGAAAAAATTAATTATTACGAATTTAATGGGATATATTTTAAGGTTTTTTGTATGGTTTTTACACGGGTTGACTTTAAAAATAGTAAAAAAGGTTTTTTTTTAAAGCTTTACTTCAGCTTTTTTATTTAAAAATTTCAGTAACGAATAAAATTTTAAAAAGGTTAAAAGAAAGAACGGTTATTAATGGGAAAATAAGATATGCTCATAAATTCTATTTAAATTATAAATTTAGAAGGCCATTTTGATTGTCAAACAATTATCGGTAGACATTGTAAAGAAAATATAAATAAAAATCACTTAAATAACTAACTAAATGAAAAAGAAAAAAAGAAAAAAAAATGTTATTTGATTTTCACAAAAAAATGAATTTAAAAAATCTAAACAGCTGCTTTGGTACACAGCACCTTCCTCAGATACTAAGAATACAAAAATAAAGCTAAAAGTGCATACTCGTACAACGGAAAAGGTAAATACAAAAACCAAAAGAGATAAAATACATAAAAGATAACGAGCAACAACAGGGAGTGAACACATGTAATGCGATCGGTCGATTACGAAAAAGAGGCGGTACCTACAAAAGGCTTTATAAAGGCTTTTATATAGGCTTTATAAAGGTTTGAAACTGAACCTTTCAGAGTCTTTGGAATTTCCTTTTAATTGGTCAATTATAAATTCAATTTCCATATCTTATGCCCAAAAAAAAGCTTCAACAGTTCGCCGTTATTGAACTTACGGGTGAGAAACGGGTTTTTTTATCTTTTTGTAGGTACTGCCCCCTTTTTAGGAATTGACCGATTATATTTATACTCGTATAATTCAGATACACGGGTTCACTACCAATTGATGCTTGTTATCTTTATGTATTTTATCACTTGGTTCTTGTATTTAACTTTTTTGGCTTTTGTTTTCTGTTCGTAACACCTGAAGAAAGTATTGTTTACCGAAACAGCTGTTGTAAGTTTTTAAATACATTTTTTGTGAAAATCAAATAACATATTTTGTTTTCCTTTTGATACGATGGATTTTCATCAAGTACCGGCTTTATTCATCGAGTAAATGAAAAATATTGAGAAAGAAACAACATTAAATATATTTAAGTAACAATATAATTATCGAAAATTAAAAAGAAAAGATTAGCATTAAAACTACAAAAAAGTTTATACGAAAGTTTGAAATTTGTGCTACAAAAAATGTTTATCTAAATATTTTAAATTAAGTCCCCACAATACAGAAATAAAAGAACAAGAACTCTTCTGGAGTTTGGAAACGTTACTTTTATTTGGCTGTAAACTATCATTAGAAGATTTTGAAAAGAAAGAGAGAAGAATCTTAAAAACAATCTTAGGCCAAATCGATAACGAAAAATGGAGATTACGTTTGAAGTCAAAGTTTATGAATTCTACCCTATGATAATTGCTGGCACCAGAAAAAGACAAGTTATCTTTTATGGAGAAAATTAATGAAGATAAAGTAACAAAACAAAAGAAAAACACACTCTCTTAGAAACCGGTCGATGAAGAAAAACTAAAAAAGATTTAGAAGAAATTAAAGTTGAACAGGAGACAATAAACAACAGAAATAAAATCAGTGTAGAAATAAAAAAGTTCAACAATTTTCAGAAAGATGAAAATACTAAAAGAAAAAGAAATATAATTAAAAGTCGAAAGGGTTAAAAAATCTAATTTTAGAAAATTAAAAAATTCTGGAAAAGGATTAACGAAAATAGAAACAAGTAACTATCTTAACGTGGTTCTGAGTTAACATGAAATCAAAAAATGAAAAAGAAAAA
Organism: Zanna intricata; assembly: GCA_010016005.3. Classification (NCBI taxonomy): domain Eukaryota; kingdom Metazoa; phylum Arthropoda; class Insecta; order Hemiptera; family Fulgoridae; genus Zanna; species Zanna intricata. The sequence goes on from JAAAKQ030037799.1 coordinate 8,685, forward strand.
TGTGTTCGTTTATTGATAATGAAAAATAAATTTCAGAAATTAAATAAAATTTAATATTTAAATAAATATTATATGGTTTCGCAAGTAATTTTTTTTATGACAATTAATTTATTTTTAATTTAGTTTTTTATTTATATCTTTCCCACAGTAATTGTTTAAAAATCGAAATGACCATCTAAGTTTAGAATTTAAGTAACATCTTTGTGAATGATTTTTAAACATAATCTAAACTTACACATTATTCCCATAACCGTTTATCGTTGGTGTTATTCCTGTATTGAAAATAGAGAAACAAAACAGTAATACGGTTGGCTTTTTCTCCTATTATAAACAGAGTTAATAAGATTCAAACCCTTTGGCAAAGATATAAAATGTCTTGGACATTTTTATTTATTTTTTTTTCAGTAAGGAAATATCACATTTAAATTATTAATTAAAAAGTCCTTTATTCTAAAAAAAAGGTATCAGGTTTATTTGCAAATCTTTATGTTTTAGAGTCCAACTAGTTCATCTAAACCGAAGCTACGTGTACGTATGCAACGCACCGCTTTTGGTCCTGTATCTCAGGACTGATCGAACCAAGTTTCTTCGAATCTGACGTAAATATTTTTATATGCATGGGGCATTGACCATATTGATTTTTTTTTCAAAATCTGTTAGGGGAAATTTTTTTTAATTTAGGCACTACTGAAGGGGATTTAATACTACAAAGTTATTATCCTATTATAAATCTTGTGTGTGTGTGTGTGCATGCTTGCGTATGACTGTATCCATACCACAAGGTTCATAATTAGTAGTATTAACAATTTAAGAGCTATTAGTTGTGTTAATACGTTATTCAGGGTACAGTGAGGATAATAGTTAAAGCACTATATTTGACAAGTACTGAAGGTTGTGTATATATATATATATATATATGTGAGGTATTATCCGGTAGATAACAATTGATATTCTGTATCTCCGTATCATACTAATTAAACAAAGTGTCAATTGTTATTTGTATATAAATACAAAGATTTGCATTAAATAATATATATATATTGGTACTAGAGTCATATTTAATTGAATTAGGCACCGTTTTCAAGTTTAAATTTAAATTTGGTTTAGAATATTTATTGTTAATGAATGTAAGTTAACTTGAATAAAAAATCTACAAATAAGTTCATTTACCTCAGTTTTCATAAGTAAATAAATTAAACAAGAAAAAACCTGATATCAAATAAACTTAAAAAAATTAATAAATACCACCGAGTCAATTACACTAAAAAAACCTATTTATCAGAAAAAACAAAAAAAAAAAAAAATTACTGCCAATGATTTACGAATTCTTAGTTTTGTCCTTGTTTAAAAGTTGATTTAAAAAAAAAATAATTAAAAAACATAACATTTTTTTTAGTTTAAAGAGCAGATTTTTTAAATATCGGTTTTACTAAATTTATTTTACATTTTTTTTTACAATTTTTATTTTACATTACTGTTTAGTTTTAATTAAAATTGAAATATTCCAAAAAAACGCTGACTTTATGAAAAAAAAAAACTTCTGCCACAAAATATAAAGCCGAGACATCTGAGTTCTGATGAAAATTATAAAAGAAATTCAGATAAACGACATGAAAAAACAGATTGCTAGAAGCATGACTAGACTGTGTAATACTGGAATATATATAATATTTTTATCCAGCTAATTTTATTGAATTTTCATGAGAAAATTCTTTGAATATCATAGAAATATTTATACATACTTTTATGTTATAAATATCCGGTACTAAGCGATGACGACGGTAAAAGAATGCAAAATATTTTCAAATCATTTAACCTGGGAACATAATTTTTCGTTTAAAAAATCTTCATTTTTCTTGGAAAGAGTTAATATTGAATTTTCTTTTCAAAATAAATGAAAAGCCCTTTACAAATGATGATTTTCAATATGTAATTTTTATTTACTATTATTTTAACTATATGATAACATACATTTTATAAACAGCATCGAGATTACCTGACCAGTAAAACTAGCCAGAAAAGGGATAAATTTGCTGACACTGGAGAAGTACATATAAAAAAAAAAAATTGTAATAATTATATGAATTATTAAAGGCAAAGACCTAGAAAGAGCTTTTGACACAATGAATTGAGTAAAGCTTTTTAAGATTGTAAGGGTAGTGGGTGTGAAATATAGGGATAGAAGAGTGATACATAGTTTGTATCATTCAAACTGTGTTTTGTAAAAAGGCAACGGTTAATTGTGGAAAACATCAAGAAGAGAACAACATTGGACAAGGTGTACGTACGGACTACACATTATCACCCTGTTTGTTCAACGGTTATATACAGAGAAGACTGAATGAGATTAGAGAGAAGTTGTGGAAGTGAGAGAAGTAAGGTTCAAGGATAAATTAATTAAAGATGGTTAGCCTTGATAAACCTCGCTTCTTGATTAAGCTAAAACAAAGAAGGGGCATCTTGGTCGGCCATTATTAAGAAAGACATGGAGGATTGATTAAACTGATACTGCAAGGTGTAGTGGAAGGGAAAAAATGGTAGAGAAAGATCGAGGCTCAAATATACCGAAAAGTTTATGAAAGACATGTGATATGGTATTTTTTTTTTTTGTATGGCAGTGAAGGAATGCACTTCCGCACTTCCTGCAGGGTCTTTGTAGGGTGTGTGGGGCTCAAAGCCAGGACGCTAGTCGCCCTGACCTAGCAAAGCTAAGTGGGCACTGGACATGGAGCCGTAGCGATTAAACAGTGTTACTCCCACCCCCTACCGACTAAACCTCCCTCACCGTCTTTCCAGGGGCGGCTGGAATCGCTTCTCGGCATGTCATTGGTCAGCCCTGGAGGTTGTGGCAGCAGATAAACTATCAGTTTCCCTGCTTGGGCTCCTGCAGCGGAGCCCCCTTCGGGGTCCTCTTGGGATCGTTAGAGCGAAGCAACTTCCCGCTTGTGGGAAGTTGCCTCGCTCCAAGAGTTCGTCCTCCAAGAGGCTACCCTTCCCGCCCTACGCCTGACCTAAAGGAGCGGCATGCGCATTGAAAAATGTGCGAGTACCCCTCCCCCACCCGCTCGCGACATCTCAAACATAAGAGGGGCCCGAATGCTTCATCGGAATGTGATATGGTATCTACAGGAAGCTAAAGAAATTTGCCAAAAATCAGAAAAACTGGAGATCGACTGTAAACTGATCCTGGTTTGTCAACAAAAAAAGGAGAAAGACGATAATATACATGAGTTTTTAATAATAAAAAAATTTAAAAATATTTTCTTTAAAGCACCTAAGGTACAAAGGGTATCAATCATAGTGCCTCCCTCTAAAAGCGATGTTGTTCGTCTTAATATGGTAGACGAACAACACAGACACTAGTCTTTGTGCTGTACAGAATGAAGTAGGACTGAATACCATCCACCTTTCGGTGAGCTTCAAATACTGATAAGCAACTGTATATTCGACTCGGTGAAGAATAAAAGAAAACCAATTCACTCCTCATACATTTTGCTATCAAGCCTGGGATGTAATGTTAGCTATCCTTGAAATTGCTAATAACATGTGATTCATGTCAGGTTACCTACAACAGTTAAGGTTGACACCTAATGTGTATAGATACATAATGTTAAATTACAAAAAAATACTCTGGATAACGTATATTTTAAAATTTGAGTGTACGTATAACTAATAAATTCATTAATATATATAAATTTAAAAATCTCCTGAGTAAAAACGATTGTTTTATCAAATTTTCTTTAGCGCCCTTTTATTTCTTTGAATAAAATTATTACAACTACTCAGTTTAAAGTAAAATTTTACTTCCTTTGAAAAAATTTCATTTTTATAAAAAAAAAATATCGTGGAAAAGATACCATAATTAATCCCTTTTTCTCCGTCTATTATAACTGTGAGTAAAATGTATTTGTTTAAAATTATTTATCATTAAAATGGAAAAATAGAATTTATTTAAAAAAGGAAAAAGCCAGCAGTAAAAGTATGTTTACTTTACAACTTAAAAATGAATAGAGGTTTTTCTACATGAGGCATTTGCCCGCAGATCTTGCTAATTTTACACGTAAAATATGTCTTTAATACATTTTTAAAAATGTAATATAATGTTATTTTAAACGTTACCCTATAAAGAAAGACTGCTCTTAAAAAACCAAACGTCAGTAAACCATAATAAAAAAAAAAAAAAAAAATGTGAAGAGAAATCCTTTATATAAAATATCTATAAAATTCACTAAATTTTCTATGCATTTATTTTACGAACTGATACTGTTGCTTAACGAATAGAAAGTAAAAAAAAAAAAAACAAATAAAGGAAATAATAAAATAACCATTAATTCCTGAAGAAAAAAAAACAATATTCACTTGTATTAAAACATTACAGAACTATTTTCATGTATAGTATAAAACTGTAATATATGAGAGTTCTCTTTACATAAACTATTTTACACGTTGATGACTTTTAAAAACACTAATTAAATGAACGAAAATTATCTGCTTACTCTTTAACGCGTAATTAAATATGTTCACAAGTATTTTTTAATTAATTCCTTGAAAACTGTTATTTTGTTTTATCACACACTTTTATCATTTTCATGTAATTACTATTTTTATATATTAACGGAGAGATTGTAACTACTACTTTTCTCTTTTATTTATTAATTTACATTTTATAATGTTGCTATACCGATCAAGGATTTCCCATTATTTTCTTTGATGCATCTATGGAAATATCAGAATAATTATTTTTTATTTACATGAAACAGAAAATCTATCATTCCCTAACATGATCTAAAAAATGAATAATTATTTTTTGTTTGTCTAAAAATAAGAAAACATTTATTTATTTACAAATGTAAAAGCATGTAGGAAATTTTAAGATCAATGTAACAGTTTTTATTGCTATTTTATTTGTTTTTTCTCAGTTGAAATTTTAATTTATTACTTCCCGGTAACTAACAATTAATATTTATCGATTAAGTCGGAAAGTAATGTTACTGTCAGGAACATCAATCTTTATGTACCGTTAGCTGATAGATAATTATATCTATTTCCGTTTCATATTTCGTTTTAAGCAGTACGATAGTTTGATTCAATAGTAATTTAAATTTGCTAACGGTTCTGTTCTTTATATCGGATTTAGATTCTGGTTGGATAAGAAAATTAATATAGGAACATGTGATAAATCGAATAGGCATTTAAAAATTAATTTGAAATTTTTTCCGTATGTACTAGAATAAAAATAAAAGAAAACGATTTTTCCTTTCATTTTTATAATATATTTTAAATTGGGGAGATTTTTTTTATATTAACTTCCTGGTAATTATTTTTTTACAACTTTGTTAGATCCACTAACATCCCCATTGTGGCTTCACCCGTTCTATACATGAATGAACTTCAAAAATTTGAGATTATTTTTTAGTAATTATATGGGGGCTGTTGCTTTCGAGTTATCGCTATTTATAACTTACCGGATAAAATAAGACTATTTTAGATGACTAACAACTTTTCGTAAAACGTTACACAGAACTATAAAATTTCTTGGTAAATAATGTTTCTTGTTTATATTATATTATTACATTACTGTTACGTATAGTAAGAGCGATGAAGCTCAGAAACACCTCGTACCATTAAGATCATGTAACACAATATTCATTCGATGTTTGCCTTCGTCCACTAATAATACAGCTACTTAATCAATTGTAGGCGAATGATATCAGACTCTATGTTCGCCGACCAGAACTTGATCAGCACGAATAATCAGTTTTAAACTGTTTAATTCATTAATAAATCTCAACTCAAGATTATACTTGAAACTCTGTACGAGACCATTATTATCTTGCAAAACCTTTTGCAATGATTCAATGAGATCCCCTTTCAAAGTTGGGTTTATATTTCATCTCATATTAAAAATAGGGTACTGTATTGTCTAGAATTATCTAAAAGATGTTTAGATAAAGGATATGTTTCCAAAATAAATTTTTTAATAAAATCAGAAGGCTATTGAAGTTGTTCAAAAACGATTTTCCCTGGCGTAGAAAAGTCCAAGAGTTTCTTCATTACATTTTTTTGGCATTGAAATAGTTAAATATTTTAATTATGTTACCTACTTGAATATTTTTCAGATTGAGATAGTCAATTTCAGGTAGATAATAAAAAATTAATTTGTGACAACATATTTCTCGAAGGTCGAACCAGATTTTGAGCCGAGCGTATACGTTGCTCATTAAGTCCATGAGAACGCTTTGGCATAAATTTACGATGTCTACGATGTAAACTGCAGTAACCCTAGAAGTTCTTCTTCCTATCTGCGACCTCGTCCACCAACAATATTACAACAACAATATTTTAATTACTAATGAAAATATTCGGCGGACTTACGCCGGTTATGTGTGTATCTTATCCTGAAGAAACTTTTTAGTTTTGAATATAAATATCTACAGTATGCTGCTTTATTCGCTTGAGTTTGAGTTCTCTAGGATCGCTGCGAAATCAGACAATGACAGTGAATTTAGTAAACTATGTAATAATTTTCTGAAGAAGTCGATATCGATAACGAAATTCAATATTTTTCAACTCCTCAAAACTTTGTTAAATATGAAAGTACTGGTTATTCCTTTTAATTTTATTATCAAACTAATTTGTTTTTACATATATTACGATAGTAATACTCTACAAAACGATATTTATATATAATAACATTAAATTTAGTAAATGAAATAACTGTCAAAAGAAGACGATATTGACATAGACAATGTGGTTGATATAGACAACCACATTAAATTTAATAAAAGCAGTTCTAGGTTATTTATTAATATGTTTTTTTATTTGTGATTTAAACAGTAGTGAGAATGGTGAGATTTGAATTGGGGTAAACATTTCGAAGTCTTAAAAAGGCTACACTTACAATTTTGTAATGATTGGTTCAGTAATTTTCGCGGTTAGCGGAAACAAGCAAACAAAAACGTCATTTTATATAATAGTGAAATTTAAAGTAATCCAATACCCGAATATCTTCTGACGTATTAATTTTACAAGCTGGATTTATATATATATATATATATATATATATATATAAGAATGCGACAAAGACTTAAAAAAATATACCTTATAAGAGCTCAGGTACATGTGCGTATACATACCGATAAAACAGAATTCGCTTTAAATTTCTTTTCAAACTACTGAGCTGTTAATTCTTTCTTTGTAAAGAGTACATTTTTCAAAGAAAAGCAACCTTTTAAAATTAGGGATTTAAAGAACAAATCCGACTAACGTAACTAAGTAAAGCTTGGAAGTAATACATTTATTCGTGTAATGATTTAAATTTCCTTTTAAATTCATTAAATAAAAGAAAAAACCGTAATCACAAAGATTTTTAATAATTTTAAATAATAGGCGTTGCTTAACGTTAGTAAATATATTTTAACTAACGAAAATGTATCTTTAGGTATGAATACAAAAAATAATATCTGCCCAGAAATTAATAACAGTTAACAAAAAACCTGAAATAATCAGTAGCTGTAAATAATTCTTTATTATAATATGAAATCGGTTGTTACAGTATCTAATACAGAATAATTATTTGAACAGGAAAATTAATGCAGTGGCAAATATAACTCTGTACTTTTTACGGTCAAATAAATACAATTTATAAGCCAAATAAAACCATCAAATTTGAATAAAAAATAGTCTTTTTTTTTTTACGCGCGCTACATTCTTTTATTGAACAATTTCTCTAAAATGATTCGTAAAATTTTATCAAAATTTGTGGTATTGTTATATTATAAAATTGTAAAAAATAGTTTAACATGTTTATGATCTGTATTACGTTACAAAATTAAAAATATTTTTTAGAAATTCTAATTTCTAAATTGAATTAAAAGTAACTGTCCATTCGAAGTGTATACATTTCACATAATCTTTTAATTAAATTACTAATTTTTAAACTTATAAAAAAAAAAAAAAATAGTTGTTATAAATAGTTACTAAAATAGAATATCGATCGGAACGCTCAATAACCGGTTAAAAAAATTGAAATCGAAAATTAGACCGCATTTCGACTGTTAAACAATCTCAATAAATAATAAAACGACATATAAAAAAAATAAAAAAAAAACAAAGAGAGAGAGAGAGAGAGAGAGAGAGAGAGAGAGAGAGAGAGAGAGAGAGAGAGAGAGAAAAAAAAAAAAAAAAAAA
>JAAAKQ030037810.1:0-12952 GCA_010016005.3 Zanna intricata
CACATTCATCCTCTGAAGTAATACCTTACTGTAGTTCCGGAGGCTAAACAGATAAAGAAAGAAGGGCTAGGACAACTGTAACAAAGTGATGGCTATTAAATAGTTTTCACATATAGTTTCAAAGTTGCCTGCAGTACATTGCAGGTAATGATCTCATCCCCAGAATTGGTTATTTTGATCTAGAAGCATTAGCATTTACTGAATGTTGTTGGTTTTTTTTTTTAATTAAGAGGCAATGTAAACCATATTTGAAACTAATGTCTGTGAAAAAAAATTAAATGCCATTTTGGTTTTCATAGCCTGAAGTTTTTGGTCAAAATGTTTGTTTTTTAATGCTGTTTAAAATTATTCATAAAGATCCTGTCATTTTCATTTAAAATTTTTGAGTTTTCCCCTTACGTGACCTCCCTGGGTATTTAGGATGATGTAATTTCATATTAAAAAATAAATTGTTTTGACATATGAGTAGTAGTTTTTTAATGATAATTTAATTTGCTACAGAAGCTTACAAAGAAGGTTATATATATATGAATACAAAAATAGAAATTTGTAGTGTTTAAAAAATGTCATGCCTGATCAGGATTTGAATCCGTAATCTCCAGGACACAGGATGAAAATTACCATTTTACTACGGAGATTGGCTTGTTTAATTTCAGTGTGGTTATTTAATTTTATTTTCTGCTTTACTAATTGTTTAAGGGTCGTCATACTTTATTAAAATTCTGAATATTAATAAAATGGGTATTCCTTTGAAAGTATATTAGAAATTAATTTAATATTTAAAAATACTTTTATTGTGTATACAACTCATACTATTATTAATTTCATAGAAATTAAAAAATTATTGACTATATTTAGGTATATCACTTGTAACAACAAAACTTAATTATACATATTTTTATTAATTTTAATTCCAGTAGTTATATCATTTTAGGATTTCTACTTTGTGCTACCCTACTGTGAAGGGAAGGTCTTGATAATTTTCCTTAAATTTTAGCACAGGATGTTTGTTATTTTTGGGTTGATAGTCCAATTCTCTTCCCTGGTCATATTAATAATTTTAATGGTTTAATAATTAAATAAAAATTTAACGAAACCTTATTTTTATGATATCTTTGTTAACATTTACATATTGAAGTCTTATTGTCTCATTGTTTACTGTCCTATACTGATAGGTGGAATGTTAACTTATGGTATCATAAACAAAATTGTAGAAAACATTTTATTGCACTATTATATTCATTAATCTTCTCTGCATAAAATGTAGAAATCTTTTGCTTGTCATTTTCTATTTTCTTTTTATTGCTGTAAAAATAGAAAGAAAACCTTTTTCATGTTTTTTGGAAAAGTCAAAATTAACAAATAACATTAAAAATTTGATATTTGAATATCTTTTATATCTGATTCTTACTTATCACTCTGCTGATGCTTTATTAAACAATTTTTAAAATCCCCATGATTTTAAACCTGTTTCAAAATCTGATAGATTTTCTGATAAATTTTGTAACATTAGAATCAGAAGTAAGAGTAAGAACATTAGAAATAAGTGCAGGATGAATTTGACTTTTAACGATTTGAATTGAAATATTTCATTATTTCAGTTACACTATTTCTTTATTTACTATGAGGTAACAACTCATCATTGTAGATTTGAAACTATTTTATGAATTAAAAGAAGGTCCATATGACAGTTCTCTTGTTCATTTCATTGCAATGAGTTATGTAGCTGTAATTTGTTACTAATTCATTATAGATTTTTTACAATGTTATATTATTATTCAGTTGGAAAGGGGGTATCTAAACTATCCTGAAAATTATTTTTTCTATTTTCACATTGATACATTTGCATGTTGTTTTCAATTTTCTTCTTATACATTTCATGCAGAAAGTTTTGATTAATCTTATGATTAACTCAGTTTTTTCAAAATCTTTTTTTATGACTAACAAAATCACCAAGTTCAAAATCATTAAGTTATATGGCACTTAGTATAGTTAGTGTATTAATGTAAGAAAATCAGTTCAACAAAAAGCTTAAATTTTGCTACCTTTGAACAGATAGATAAATTTATGAAATTACTTAATAGTTTTCTAATCACAAAGAAACAAAACAGATTCTTTAACTATCGACCTTAATTAAATTGAAATCATTATTCTATATCTGTAACATAAATGAAATTTGTATTTTTATATCTAAATTTCATTCACCGATGATCGATGGATACCATCAACATTTTCATTTGTGGATATCTTTCATAGAACATAACTTGTCAGAGGCTGAAAAATCAATTATGAAATAAAAATATTTTATGTTTTAATTGAAATTTTGGAAGTTGAGAAAAATTTCTAACCTGCATACCAACACTTTTTTCTACCTCTACGGAAGATGATTAAACTAGTTTTGCACTGATCAGTAGTATTTTTAACAACCTTGAGTTAAAGTAAATTTAACTTGAAAAGTTTAAATATTTCAAAATGGTCAGTTTTTGAGGTGTTTTCAAAGTTTGCACATTAGTATTATTTTAAATTTAAAACATTTATTTATAATAATGAATCACTTTTTTCACTTTTTTTTTTTCATAAAATGAAAGAGTAACTCGTGCAGTTTTCCCTACAAGCTGTTCAATGTGACCACCTATTGTCATGTGGCATACATCTGACTGACAGGCAAATTTGTCCTGTAATTTAACCAGCATGTCCTGAGTAATGTTAATAACAGCTGTTTCAATCCTATGCCTCAAATGTAGATCAACAGTTAATGGAGACATGTATACAAGATCCTTTATGAAACTCCAAAGGAAAAACTCGCATTAGATCAAGTAGGGTGATCTTGAGGTGCTATTGCAAACAAGCTTTGTCATTGAGTCCATTCCAAGCGATCCAGTAATTAGGAAAATGTACAGAGACCATACAGAGGAATGCCAATGAGGAGGAGCACCAGCTCGTCAAATAAAATTCTGTGGACATCTTACAGTTGAGGAAAGAGCAATATGCACAGCTTATCCAAAATAAACAATCTCTGAAATGCTTGCTTTAGCAAAAAAGTATGATATGTAAACTTGCCATCGGGATATTGCACAGAAAACATTTAATTTTTGGGAGGCTCTTTCACATTATAAAAATTCATGGGATTTTCTGACTTCCAAATATGGACATCATGTATATTAACGTTTCCTCTAAGATGAAATGTGTTTCATCACTAAACACAAATGATCTTCAAGTTGCAACATTTTGATTGTGAAATCAGCATGCACAGCTTAGGCTTTAAAGCCTTTAATAGATGTAGCAATATGGATGGCAAATTTTTTAGGACTATGTAGGAAGCCATTCTGACAGTTCACCATTTCTTCAGACACCCAGTCATCCTGTACCTTCTCTAATGCAGAAATCCATTTCAAACTGATGAACATTTGTTAATGGCAAATGTTATTGTCACTTGGGAAGATTGCAATTAGATTTTCTATGGAATGCACTTTGAGCTGGAACTACATATTCAGATTCATCAAACTGCAAAACATTGAAAGCTTTTTGTTCAGGAGTTGCTAGCTTTGCTAGTTCACTGTCAATTTACCACTACACACACAACTAAAATGTTCTGCAATTTTATTTTTGATTCTATACTTTTAAATTTACCATCCTACACCTCATTCAAGGCTGATACTTGTTATTATTTTTTTGTATACCTCATACTGTTGCATGCCATTTATTTTTTTCATTGCTTTTGCATCTGGAAGTTTGCCATCATTTTCATGCTTGTTATTTTATCTTTTAATGGTTATTTGTTCTATTTTCTTGTGTTGTACTGATGATTACTTTGTGTATTTTGCTAAGCAATTGTTATTTCATGATCTTCAATAACAGAAAATGACTTCATAGCGAGTTCATCACAGCTTTCATTTTCATTTATCTTAGATCACCCTGTAGAAAGTACTCTTAATAAAATATAGAATGTAGTGTAAAGAGAAAGTATACTTCTTTTACTGAGTTGTCAGTTACTGTTCTAATAACAAACAATTAAGTGTTTTTCAGTAGTAATTGAAATTAAGAACGTGATTGCATTAATTTATTTGTTTGTCATATATCTCCTGTTTCTATTGAAACATTAGACTTTTATTTATGAATGTATTTGATTGAAGAAGGTAATGTTAGTGCAGGTAAGATCCTTTGCTAGAAATTGAACTTGAGGTCACTTAATTTGGAAGCCATAATCCAACCCCTACCCTTACTGGGTAACAGATTGGATTATTAACCATTTTTTAGTAAAAATATTTAATTGGATGAACTCTTGCAGAGATAATGCTTAGTCTGTGTTAGTATGCAAATCGAGTAGCATTTGCTAGTACCCCCTCTGGTTAGTATGACACCATGACAGAAAGGTGGTGACACTAATTCTATAATTTTTAAAATAGGGTTTTTGAACCTTTCGTACTTTCAGATTCATTTAATTAAATAAATAAGAATGATGTGTTTAAGAATTCTGAATAAAAAGGTAATCTTATGCACACAACAGTTTTCTGATTAGCATTTTTTTTTTTTTATTAGATTGCATTTAAGTTATATATAAAGTAATATTATAAAAAAAAATCAGATTTTAGAAGTGGTCTGAATAAGATCAATAGATGCTGATGAGTCAAGAAAGACTCAGGAACAACTCAAAAAATTTACATCACATTTTAACATCCATATCTAAATTTCAATGAAACTGATTTATTCTCGAGATTCATGTTTTCTGATATAATATTTTTAATAGAGTTGAAGATGGAATTGTCCATAGAGTTCCATTCAGATAAGTCATAATTATCCCTAAATAATTGTTTTTGTAAAAAAAAGTTTGATCACTAATTTGAAAATAAATTTAAAGACAAATTTCTATTTTGAAAAAGCATGGCTGTATGCGTGAACAGTGTTCAGTATAAATATTAAATAAATCATGAAAAATACTTGGCAGAATGGGTTTTGATTTCATTTTTTGTATAGAGTAGAAGATGGAATTATCTGTAGAGTTTCACATAGAATTAATGTAAATGTCTTATATTGAAATGAAAAAGAAACTTTATATAGCAGGCAAATTATCAAATTAAAGATTAATCCACAAAGTAGTGCAGACCATAAAGTCATACTTGCTCATAAATAATCTTTTTTAATATTTACAGTGAAATTAAGGTTTTTAAGTTCTTACATTTTGAACGATATTATTTGTATAGATTAAAACTGGTTTACTTTGATACTTAAAAGATAACCAGAATTTTTGCAACATTTAGGAAAATGATTTTTTTTTTTGTTTTATATCATTTTAAGTATTTTTTATGCTATTTTTATTTTTGCTAATGAAATAAGAACCATTTATCAAACTGGTTTTATGATTAACTGTTTTGTGTAGGAAAAGGTAACTGTAACAAGATAATGAGAGGCCAGCTGGTCAGTGTAATATACAAGAGGAAAGAAATGTACCTGAAGAAGACTAGAAAAAAGAAGAACTGAAATAATGTAGTGGTTAGTAATGGACAGTCTTTAGGTAAAAAAAAAAAAAAACCTAAAGAGAAGTATGCTAATCATGACAGTTTGTATCGCTTTGTAAAAGCGATTCCAATTTATATATAATGTAATTTTTTTTTTTTTTTTTCAATTTAATTAAAATATTTTAGCATCTCTTTGCTAAATTAATTTCTTTTCTTGAAACGTTAATTTTTTCATTTATTTTTTTGTTTTTCTTTATTATTTTTAATAATGTTCTTATGATAAAGAATTTTAGAGAATTATGGATGTGTTGAATTAGTATATAGATTCTATTTTCTTAAATAATATTTTCAGAATATATAATAAGTAATTTTTCTGTTACAGGAACAGATTTAGTCTTTCCAGCATGTGTAGTTAATGGCTGTGGGGTTAGTAAAACTTTCCAAATATTATATCGCAATGAGGAAGTATGTCTGGATGATTGCATTATGTTCAGAGTCCATATTCTGGTGGACAGTCATAAAGTAAGTTGGTAGTTTAACGGATTGTTTCTTGTATTAATTGTTTACTTAAGGTTATATCGATTCGATTTATATAAATACTCTTAAGTTACTTTTTTTCAAAATGACTTACGGTACCTGTGATTTTTTTTTTTCCTGAAGAGGCAGTAATTAGGGAAATTCCAAAAATAAAGAAGGCTAAGGAAACAAATATCTTCTTGCACAGAGAAAACAGTACTGAGAGATTGAGGGTAATGTAGAATATTCAGTGAAAGTATGGGGTTAAATCGACGTACCATAAAAAAGGAAGAATATAGAATAAATATAAATATAGAATATATTTAAATCTTTAAATCTAATAAATATAGAATAAAAGATTTAGAAGAATATAATATAGTGAAAACAGAATTGTGGGAATGATCAGTAGTAAGTTGCTGTCAGATTATTAGAAATAGAAATAAAATCCCATAAATAAATTTAGAGGTTTATTATAAAAAAACAAAGTAATTCAAAGACCTATTGTGCAGGTATTTATAATATTTCAGCCACCAACCTTTTTTTTTTTTTTTATTTATACTCATATGTAACAGATATGAAAATTAAAAATAAATAGTAATAAAATGTAGTTTACCCTTCATACTTTCTATAAAAACTTTGTTAAATTACTGAAGTTCATCAGTTTTATATAAAAGATGCTAATATTGTCATATGGAGTATTTTATTTGTTGTAGATTTACTGAATTGTGTTTTTTGTTTAAACTCTGGAACCGCCGTTAGGTATCTTCAGAGGATGAGATGAATGATTTGTAACGTGTGTAAAAATGCCATGCCTGACCGGGATTCGAACCCGCGACCTCCAGATGAAAGGCCGAGATGGTACTACTCGTGCCATGAAGGTTATAGATACCGGTGGTGTTCTTTGGTGGTTGGGTTTCAATTAACCACACTTCATTCACATTCATTTCATTTCAAAAAAAGCACTTCATTCACATTCATACACATCATCCTCTGAAGTAATACCTTAACAGTAGTTCTGGAGGCTAAACAGATAAAGAGAGTAATTAGGTTTACTGAATAGAATTAACTGTGTAAAGAATTAATAAATTGAAAACATTTAACTTTTATATATATATATATATGACCATTTATATGTATTTATGACCAACTCTTATGGTAAGGGATGACCAAAATGTGCTGGAATTGTTAGAAGATGCGGCTTGTCATATGCTAAACATGTGAAACGTTTTTTGGACAAGCATCCTTTATTGTATTGAATAAATTTGAAGTTTATCTTAACTTTAAGGTGGAAATCTTTTTTATCCGTAATTAAAACCGGTGAAATCTACCTCCTCTTCCGGCATGCCGAAAGGGATTTTTTTTTTGTAACTTTTTATATTGTAATTTTATTATTTTAATAATTTTTTGTTATGTGGTTTATTTCTTAATTCTAGATTGAAGAGACATTGGACAGGGCAGACTTCTCATTATCAGTTGAATTGTGGTTCACAGATCAGACATTTGGTCCTGAACAGCATAGTGCTATATCTTGTGTTTCTAGTCGTGCGTTACAACTTCATTTTTCTGCAACCAAAGGACTTCATTATCATTTACCAGTACTTTTTGATTATTTCCATTTGGCTGCTGTTACACTTACAATTCATGCCAGTCTTGTTGCACTTCATCAGCCGTACATAAAGTAGGTGAATTTATAAACATTTAGTATTGTAATATTTTTGGTTATTTTAATACTTTAAATGGATAGTAATCCTAGTGTTAGCTAATTGATGTACACCCTTAAAGTAAATATGCTTACAATATTAAGCCACAGTATTTTCACCTTTTGTTTTGCAGTAGTAGAGTTGTCAACAAACTACACAGTCTTGAATAATAATTAAAGCATATAAAAAATAATAATTTTTTCAGGAAATGATTATAGAATAACTTAAATGAATCTAGTTTTTATTTGTATCTTTTGATGTGAACAAACTGAACTGCAGTGTGTTTCTCCTGTAGATATGAGATCATATTTATTTCCTGAAAGTAAATCTTAAATGAAAAAAATTGTTCCAAGTATTACTTGTTTCATTGTTATTTCCCCTTGATATATTTTAAAAAAATTTATCCACACTGTCATAAAAAGAAGAAACTGTTTCCACAAGATGGAAGAATTTTAATTTTAAATTTTAAAAAAATTAATGTTTATGTAACAGGTTTACACTGTATAACATTATTTCGTAAAATTTTTGTTGCTTGAAATTTAAAAAAAAAAAAATGTCTTGAATATATGTGAGTTATTTTACTAATAGAGGTGCACCTTTTCTTTGTAATTATGTACTGAATAAGTGTATAAATGTCAAAATTTAATTTTCATTAAATTTGAGAGTGGCACTGTCACATGAGTATTAGTATGCTTGTTTCTACTTTTTCCTTTTGGTTGTGCACTTTACTGATATTTTCTGTGTGAGTTATCACAATGTCTTAGATTTTGTATTTTGGCACTCATTAAATGATTTGATTGTGTTGTATTTCATGCATATTAGCAATATTTGATTTAATTCTTGACTTCTTGGCTATCTAATCTCAAAACAATATGTGAAAAGTAGGCTTTGAAAGCCTACCTTTCACTTGGGTTTTGTGCAGCGGGGAAATATATGCTAATTGGCAATCATATTTCCTCCCTGTTTCAAGGGATACTTGTTTGTTTTATTGCGGGTGCTCTGCTGTTCTCTGTTATTTACATTTTGAGCTTATGTCTACCCCATGTGCGGCGTGTATTTTTACTGCCGAGATAGTGGATCAAAATTCATTAGTTTTGTATGCTGTTACACATACGGGTGCTGTGAATTGACTATTAATGAAGTGAGGTGCCTTGAATTGGAGAATAGAACTTAACCCTTTGCGCTCTTTTGGCCTGCAATGTAGGCCAAGTTGACTTCCCCGTGTGCTCGCCATATTTTAGACTTTTCTGTCTAATAGTTCTCTTGTCCTTCATTGCATCTCAGTGCATTGTATTTCTTAGTGCATTATCTAATAGTGTACCTCGATGCCAGCAATGCCGGTCAGGAGAGAGTTCGAGTATAATGACTTTGGCCTGCCATGCAGGCCAAGAGAGCTGTGAGGATAGCCTATATAATAATCAGTCAGAGTTGTGCGCAATATGGCGACATCCTGATTGCAGGCTGAAAGAGTTGAGGGACAGATTAGTCAAATTTTTCCAGAGCACAAAGGGTTAACATTTTTTTGTGATGATTGTCAGGACGGTATGAAAATTATAATGAATTTTAAGGAGCAATTACATTATATTTCTGTTGAAATTATCAAAATTAATAAATTTATTGATGAAAAAGAATCAACAACTTCAACTAAAATTTTATGGATCAGTTGAAATTATTGAAGAGATTAATGATCATAATTCACGTAAAAATAACACTTGTTTAACATAAAAGAATTGATCTACGTGAAAATAGAAAATAGGATTTTAATGTAATTAGGGAAAATTTAAATACAGTTGTGTTTTTAATGATGATGCAGTTGTTAGTGATTTTTGTCGTAGAAAATTTTTATCAAATTCCAATAGAGTTCGTCCTAATCAAAATAGTATTAAAAGATTGTAATAGTGCATTATCAATTTCTTCTAAATCTCTTTTACTCTCAGCTAGAATTAATGTATCATCAGCAAATCGTAGCACTTTTATCTTTTTATCTTACACTGTTACTTCGGATCTAAATTGTTTTTTAACATCATTAACTGATAGTTCTATGTAAAGATTAAAAAGTACAGGGCTTTTGACTGTAATGTCATTATTTTTAGTGAAATTTTGTCGAGTGTAATATTAATAAATTGAAATTTAAATTATTGGATTTTGTTATATATATAGAAATGCTCAAAAACAGTGTTTACTGCAGAGAAAATGGTGGTGTTTTTAATTGCGGTAAACAAAAATAAGAGATTATTCAACAAAATTATTCTAATAATGTTAAGCGTCTATTTGTTTGTCTACTTGGCTATAATTTAAACAAAATTTATCATTATCATTATCCAGATATCATTAATTATCATTTCTGGTTATCATTATATTATTACATTATCCATTTCTGGATAATGTATTGATATCTAATTGCAGTACGTTGGAGAATTTAGATTTACTTTATCATGATATTAATTGGTTATTATTTGTCGAGTATAATTTATCAAACATATACAGTTTGCCCAACTTACAATTAGAAGAGAAGTACTTCACGTGGTTAATCTTTGTTGAAAATTTTATCATTACTGTTGTTTTGTTACACTTTTATCTAATAAATAAAACCTATAACATAAATAATACATTATAAGATTTTGTTTTTTTTTTGAGTAATGTAAATATTACTTGTTTATCTTCAGTTGAATCAATAGTGCCTTGAGATATTTGTCATCCTTTATTAAGAAATTCTTTATTATTCTTAAATAATGGTAAATTGTATTTATGATGATGGGTCTAAAAATAAATAGTAAATATGTTTGGAAATTTATTGAGTTAATTAAATCTAACAATGTTTTATTCTTAATGTCATATATCAAAACGCTGAGAGTTACATGTCAGGTATTGAGATTGATGATGCTATTGCACATTATTTTAAATCCTTTTATGAACAATGTAATATTGATGATATTTCTTAAACAGAATTTGTTAAAGTTAATCCTTTTATGATGAATACTATTGATATTTCCATTAATGATGTATATATTTTATAAATAAATTAGATAATCACAAGAGTGCTGGACCAGATGGTGTACTTCCCACCCTCATTAAAAAATGTAATTTTCTGTACCTTTTCCTTTATTCTTAAAGTTTTATTTTATAAATAATCTGAAGGTTATTTCTTGTGATTTGGGAATTTGCAGTAAATTAGATCTGTACATAAATCTGGTGATAAAGGCAATACTTTTGATTATAGGCATATCCATTCTGAGTGTTATTCCTTAAATATCTGAATCAGTAATAACTAAGAAAGTTGAAAAAGTATTAATTTCTCCTTTTTTGACTGATAGGCAGTTTGATTTTATCTAGAAAAGAAGTATTGAGTTTGGTGTGTCATTTGCAATATCTCTTGGATTCAATGGAAAATGGTTTTCAAGTTTATAGCATTTACACTGATTTCATTAAGGCATTTAATTGTGTTAATTATGCTATTTTAGTTCATAGACTTAAATCTTTAGGATTTTGTACATCATTATTACTGTGGTTTAAAAGTTACCTGAGTGACAGAATTCAGTGTCAAATATAA
Source organism: Zanna intricata (assembly GCA_010016005.3). Lineage (NCBI taxonomy): Eukaryota > Metazoa > Arthropoda > Insecta > Hemiptera > Fulgoridae > Zanna > Zanna intricata. The sequence continues at coordinate 11,223 of JAAAKQ030037810.1, forward strand.
AAAGTATACATCAAATGAAATCTTAGTTTTGTCAGGTGTCCCTCAAGTTCCTATCTCAGTCCATTTCTCTTTAACATTTTCATTAATTGTATTAGTTTGTTTGTCAATGATTTTCAGTCGTAACAGGTTTTTACTATTTGCTGATTTGGAAATTTACAAAAAAAAAAAAATCAAATTTAGATATTATTAATCTTCAGAACTCTTTGAATGAGATTTATTACTGATTATTACTGTTATATTTAGGAATGTTGGTTTTATAAGAGATATGTGTGCAGTTTTTTCTCTTGTTAATTTTCCTCTGAAACATTTCCTCTGTTCTTGGTATTCAATATGTTGAATCAGTGTGTAATTTCAACTAAAATTTATTTTTAAATTATATAATATTATTGATTGTAATTATTTACTGAATAGTTTAAATTTTAGGGTTCTGGCTAGAATATCCAGACAGAAAGAACATTTGCTATGAGTCCTTATAGATTAAATTCTACAACGAATAATCCAATTTTACTAGAATGTGTAGTATTTTAACAGTTATGAAATTGATCTATTTAATTTAAAAGTAATATATTTTCAATTGTTTAAAACTTTATTCTTTAGTACGAATATTTTTGATATTTAAAATTATATAAATTCTATATTTTATATCGTAAATAATTATGTAATTTAGCGTTTTTCTATTTCTGTCATTTTTAAATATATGTTGACCCTTGTATTATTATATAATATTTATACATTTTATTATATAATAATATGTATATTATTTTTAAATAGCAGATTTTGATTTAAAATATCATTCATCAAGTTTTGTTAAATAGGGTGTGTTGTTCAAAGATAATCTCTTTAAAAGTAAAACAGATATAAATTGAGATAATAGGTAAACAAATCTTACCAAGCTTATAAATGTTTAAGTTAATTGGTACATTATGAATGAAATATGTTTCAAATCTGAATTCAACTGAACTGAACAGTACAATATATAATACATGTCACATCAATGTATATTGTGAAAAGAAGAAAATTACAGGGTCATAAGACTCTTACAAGAATAAAGAAGAAATAAATGTGATTTCATATTTTAATAACAGGTATAAATTAAATAAAGCCATTTAAGTTTTGTGTGAAATGCAAAAATAACATGAAGATAGCACTTCTTTACAAAAGTACTCTTATAAAAGTAACTTTATGTATGCTTATTGCATAAAGATAAGTGCCTGTCACAAAAAGTTATGTCACTTGTTTATCTAAAAATCAGTTATAATAAAATTTTCTATTAATGGCTGATATTTTGAGGACAGTTTATGCAATTTTAATAAATGAAGTACGTAACTAAAAAAATATTTTTTCTTCTAAATTTTACTTGTGATAATTAGTTGCTATCTCTTATAGAATCTGATGAAGTCAGTGATTAAAAAAATTATTAAATGAAAAATTATGCTGTGAAGAATACAGCTTGTTTAAAATGATCAAATATGTAGTGAGGGTTCAAACAGTCAGAGATGTGAAATGTACCTACAAAATACAGAGAAACTCTTCTGTTCAGTACATGTTGATATGTGCATTTTTGATTCTCATACAGAGGTCAAAGTATTCATCTTTTAGCCATACGTGATACAGAACATCTGGTTTAATAATAATAAAAAACTTCATTGATCCATTTTTTATACAGAGAACACTTGTATCTTTACACCAGAAAAAAATTCCATAGGGATAAGATCTGGGGATTGTGGTTG
>JAAAKQ030037821.1:0-16874 GCA_010016005.3 Zanna intricata
GTAGCGTCTCGGCCTTTCATCCGGAGGTCCCGGTCAGGCATGGCATTTTTCACACTCGCTACAATTCATTCATCTCAGCCTCTGAAGATCTACTTAACTGTGGTTCCGGAGGTTAAACAAAAAAAAAAAAAATATATAATAGATCATGTAAAGATCTATTATGAGATATATAATATCATATATATTATCATATAATAGATCATGTAGATATAATAGAGATATATTATATCATATAATAGATCATGTAAAGTACTTGATGTGTTTCCAAACTAGCACATCAGTTTTATTGAAATTTAGATATACATGTTAAAATTTGATGAAAATTGGTTGAGTCGTTTCTGACACCTATCAGGATCAGCTGATCTCAGTCGGACCACTTCTAAAGTCAAAATATTTTTACATTAATTACTGTGGGACTTTGGTATTTAAACACAAACACTCATAAACACATCATTCTTATTTATTTAACAAAACGAATTTAAAGGTACGGAACGTATGGAAAAACCCTATTTTAAAAATTATAGGAGGTAGTTTCGCCGCTTTCTGTCAAGTTGTCATGCTTGCTAGAGGGAGCGCCAGCTCCCTCTATTGTCACAACCCTGACAGAACCCTCGATTCTTTAAATAAGAATCTAAATTTTCCTTATTTTTTGACCAAATCTGAAAATTGTTTTATTCCAATATAAAACACATTATTCTTTTAGAAAAAGAAATAATTCAAGAGATTAAAAATTTGTTATCAGTTTTTTTAAACATATCATTTAAGCGTAAAATAAAATTAGTTCTTCGAAACAAAAATTTGTGATAGTCCGTCGAATGGATCCGGCTAGGAGTAAAAAATGCAATCTTTTTTTTCTGACTGAATCCAGCGGAATTTTAATCCAATAACTGGATAAACGTAATATTTATTCGTTAAAGTATAAAGAAGATAATAGATTATAAATTAATTCAGTTGAACAATAGCATTTAAAAATAATATTTATCAGATTTAACGTGGGATTAGATTGTGCAATCAAGCGAGCCGGCGGGCGGGATCAATACTATTTAAATGGATAACTGCGTTTAAAATTATTCGATTTTATTTTATACTTTAAAATAAAATTTGCACGACATAATTATTTGTGCGTTTTATTTAATGATTTTAGCTAATAAATAAATTAATAATACTATATATATATATATATATATATATATGTATAATAAAATACAAAACAACAACTCATGAATGGTTTATTACTGACAAATTCTAATTATGGGATGCACTAAAAACAGTTTATTTTAAATTTTCAAATAACGAGCAAAGGTTATAATTTAATACGAAAGTTTTACCATTATGGCACATATTTAATATCGCTAAAGCAGAACTACCCCATTTTAAAGACTTACCTACGCGAAATGTCATTATTTAATTAATACTTTTCGAAAATATACTGAATGAAATAACAGAAATCTCACTTTTTATGTGTTTATATATATATATATATATACAGGGTGATATTTAAGTATGGAAACAGCTACACATTGCATATCTGAGAGGTACTGGAGGCAGAAAGAAATTGGCTTCAAAATAGTTTTAAAAATCTGCATTACGTTGGATTTTTAATTTTTGTCCGCCATCTTGGATCCGACATACTAAATCAAAATTATTTTTTTCTAAATAGTAAGGTGGAAATATGATACATGATTTCGATTTAATATTTTACAAGAAAAATAATTGTGAACCAGTTTTTCTAATGCCTTCGTTATCTAAGCACAATCATTCAAAGTTGTAGTGACGGAAAATCGTTTTGTCAATAAGACGAAAAAATAAAATAACAGTTATTTTATTTAGTTAAGTTAGCAGTGTACAATAAAATTGTACACTGCATGTACAATAAAATTGTACACTGCATGTACAATTTTATTGTATTTTACATTCATAATGCATACAGTAAGAACTTTAAACAGTGCTACAGTATTGCTAATAATAAACAATAATTAACAACATAACAATTAAACGGCTATATCAACTGATATTATTTACATTAAATATTACACTTATTTTAAAATTTTGAATAAATGTTCAAAATGCTTCCCCTCTAAAGCTCGGCAGTGTGCTAACCTCAAGTAATATTCGTTTACAACTTGCTGTAAAATGTATAATGGTACACTAGCAGATTCGTCAACTATTCTTCTCGTCGATTCGCCACGCCAATGCCTAAACGTTTAGGTTTGTAAACATTATTTTTTTTCAGGTACCCCAAAAAAAGTAATCCAGAGGAGAGATATCTGAGGACCTGGCAGGCCATTCTACGGCATCTCTACGACCTATCCAGCAATTTGGAAATTCTTTATTTAAAATTTGCCGAGTCCTTAGAAAATAACTAGGTGATTATTATACAGCCCATCTTGCAGAAACCATACATTATTATTTAATTCTTATTCAACAATTTCTCGGATATTTGGTAAAATCCTATAGGCTAACAAGTTGCAGTAAGCATCTCCTGTAAAATAAAGGCCCTACAATACAAAGACCGACAATTCCCGCCCAAACGTTCACTTTCTGAGGATGCTGTGTATGAATTTCCGACATCCACAACTAGGATTATTATCGCTCCCATATCAACAGCTTTGCTTATTTACATGGCCATTTAACATAAAAATTGCTTCATCAGTAAATAAAACTGAATTAGAAAAATTTGTGACTACATCTAATTTTTGCGGAATATCACAATGCACTAGTCGGCTGTCAAAATCATCTTCCGAAAGTTTTTGCAGCAGATGCAGCTTATAAGGGAGAAATTTATTTATTTTAAGAAATTTTTGAACCGAAAAAAATTACTGATGTAATGTTAGATAAGAGCTTTCCGAATCGATGAATGAGGGTCTTCAGCAAATATCTACGATTCATCTAATGACTTTCCATCAGTTGTGACAGTTTTCAATCTACCGATAAGAAGACGGTTCTTTACAGAACCGGTTTCTTCAATCGCTCTACCGTCTTGATCACAGTCGATTTTACTTATCGGTTCTCTGTTTGGAAAACTCTATTATTAATTATAAACATATCTCATGCAAAGGCTGGACTCTGTCACCGTACTCGTACATCATCAACAGAGTTATTGTTTCGGTTTCAATTAAATAAGGCATTGTTATTAGAAGATTTAATATTTAATTTTAAAAATTAACAAGAAACTAACAATTCACAAAAAAAAAACAAACAAATTTGAATCGCTAGGCCTACAACTTAATTTTCACTATCAAATATTACCATTATAAGTACCTTGAATTAAATACGTGAAATAGGAGGAATAAGTCGCATTGTTTCAATGTAATATTAAACCTGCATTGTTCTTTATAAATTGACAGCTCATTTACTCAACTAATTTTTTAAGTAATTATCAGCTGCTGATTTGTTTCATTACAATTACGAGTATCAGCTAATATTAACACTGGAAGTTAATTTCTATTTAGGAAATAATATCAGTTGATACAGCCGTTTAATTTGTTGTATTGTTAGTTATTTTTTATTATTTCAAGCGTTGTTTCAAGTTCTTTACTGTATGCATTATGAATATAAAGTGCAATAAAATTGTACCATTAAATACTATTTTTTATTAATACTATTTTTTCGCCATCGAAACTTTAAATGATTTTAACTTAATAATTAGGCATTAACAGAAAAATAGGTTTCACCGTTGTTTTTCTTGAAAAATTGTAAATCGAAGTCATATGTCAAATGCCTCCCTTGCTTTTAAAAAAAATTAACTTGATTCAATACGACGGAAAAAAATTAAAAACCAACATAATGCAGATTTTTTAACTATGTAGAACCCCATTTCTTTCTGCCTCAAAATACCACTCAGATTGCAGTATAAACTGTTTCCATACTTAAATATCACTCTGTACAATATAATGTATTATCATAATATTATGTATCTAACAATTCCAAAAATTCTCTGTAAGATTATAAACAAAAACATATCGAGCCTACAGATACCTTAGCGGAGTGGAAGCGTGTCTCGCTTCTAATTTTCAAGAGGAAGTTTGTAGAATCATAACTCAGGCCTGGAATTTTTACGCATGCTACATAAATTCATTTCTTATCATGAAAATCTGTGTTTAAGAGATAATGTTTAAAATGGATTATTATAGTGCAACATTTATTTACCATAAAGAAAATAAAATAAAATATTTCTACTTATTTTTTCTTATTTTTAATTTCATTAAACATTATTCATCATTTGTAACGGATGGGGGATAATGATGATGTAACTACAATTACTTAATCGTAATCAAAATCATTTAAGATTCAAATCTGATTTCCTAACATTGAGAATTTCAGAGTCCCATTCGATCAATTCATGGTTAATTCTTAAGAAAGGCCGACCTAATAAACACACGCGCACGCACGCACACAATTCTGATCCATGAATTATAATTAAAATAAAAACTGATTTAAATAAATTTTAAGTGAGGAACATGAATTTATGTATTTATTTTTATATTACTATCAAATATTTAAACGTTAAATTTTTGTTTATCTAATTTCATCGTATGAAAAATACTGATTTGGTTTTTTTATGGTACATCTCATCATGTCAAAAAAAAAGTTACGTTATAATTAAAAATAATAATAAAAAAAAAAATAATAAATTATTAGAAAAATAACAACACTGCTTACGTATAAACGTGTACAGTAAACAAGAACAACAGGAAAGGAAATGTGACAACTGCTTTAGGCATTTGGAAAGAGAAAACAGAATAAACTGTGCACAAAAAAAAAGAAGAAAATAATTACGAAAAGCTTTACAATAACTCACATTTAAAAATCTAAAAAACTCCGGAAAATAATTTTCTTCTTATTTATAAAATTGGAATGATACAATTAAAAAAAGGAACATAATGCACAATCGACAGTAATATATATATATGTATATATACAGGTAACCCATGACGAGTAGAAAAATAAAGGACAAGTCTACTGGTAAAAATAATGAAAAAATTTCATATAAATATACGTCTACAAATGGTTTGTTTTTTAATTAAGGCTAGCGAAAGATTTCCCCCGGATTTAGGTCCTTCTAATGAAATGATCTCTACTGTAATTTTTGGGACTAGTAAATTGTAAGAGTATTATAAATACAATTCAAATATTAACGAGGTTAATTTTACATATAAATAATACAGTGATTCAAAAAGGACTTCACAATTTTAAAAGAATATAAAAATTTATAGATAACTTACAGATTCGGTTGAGGTCTCATTTCATAAAAAAAAACACATCAAGTTTGTCACCTACCATTCACTGTAGTTCGATATGGCTTCCATTTGTAATGCATTTTACCTCCCACCAGGAGTCGATTTCATTCAGATTGTAGCCAGCAAGTCGGGCGTTATCTCTGCATCTAAGGCATTAATTCGAAGTCTTAACTCAATATCAGCGAAGAAAGGTGGTACATAAACCCGGTTTTACAAGAAAAAAATCTAGCGGGGTCAAAATTGAGGAGCGATGTGGCCGTGTAGTTGGATCCTTACGACCGATCCACTGACCTGGGAATTGAGTATAAAAAAATCTCGGACTTCTAGGCGGTAGTGAGGACCATCTAACTGATAAATTAGAACACTTTGATTTGAAGTATGAAAAGATAAACGATACAATTTACGGTTGCCTTCTGGAAGAAGAAAGAGCCGCACAGTCTTTGTTTGCTTAGCGCACAAAAAATATTGACCTTAGGTCTATCACGAATTTACTGCAAGGTTTCATGAGGGTTTTCGACAGTTATGGATGTTCACTTTGCTACTGACGTGAAACGCTGACTCATAACTAAAAATTACATTGTCTAAAAATGACTTCGAGATTAAATAAAAAATCGTAGAAACTTTTAATTACAAAATTAGAATCTTGTCTCGACCAAACCCGACTAGTTTGATTGAACGGTTTTTAAAACCCTTGATACTTTTATTTTTATAAAATTTGAACATTCCGTGATCTGAGAAGAATTTTGTAATAAATTTGATAACGTTAGAATCGTCAGTACAACACGAAATCCATTCTAAAAAATTGAAATCAAAATAAAATGAAAGAGACGCATGATGAATATAGATTTGAAGTATTTTATGATTAAAAAGTAGCGCGTAGTTCAAGTACATCCAGTTTCCAATTACTGGACATACTTCCTGCTTTAAGTAGTAAAATAAAAACAAAGTTTTGGTTTCTACCGGCTTGGATTTATCAAATATTTAATAATTCAAAAAAATATTTGTACTTAATTAGTAAATATAAATTCAAAAGTTATCATTAAGCATAGTAATGCAAATATTTATTATTCATAATTACGGTTTAATTAAGGTTATATAAGATATCCCGCGAAGAAACGGGGAAACTATCAGACATGTTGCGTTGTTCGAAATAACGAAAAAAATTTATATAATATGTAATATACAGTAATAAGACTAAATGGATAAATTAATAATTAATCGATAACTTCTTAATTTTGCAAGTAGAAAAAAGTGTTCGGGAACTTTCTTATGCAAAATTATGTTAATTTTATACAGATGGTTTTTACTTTTTCATAAGATTAAAAATAAACAAAATATTGACGATAAACTAGATATTTTGTCAAAAAAAAAACCACGTTTATTTCCTCAAACAGGAAAAAAATTGCAAAATCAATCAAATGTAAAGTTAAATATCGATAAATGACGTATTTTTACATAAATCTACAAAGATATTTATATAAATCTAAATCCGTTAATCCGGGTTAACGGGCGATCAGAAATTAAAAATTCTTCCAAAAAGGTGTTTAGTTCAAAGCCTTGGGTTTTATGAATCCTTAACTTTTTGAGTATTTTTAATTAACTCTAATAGAAAAAATAGTTTATTTATTGCGCGAACGCCCAGTTACACTACCTTTGTATGATCGCTACAGGGCGATTTTGGTGCTTATTGTAAAATTCGCTTGCGCCATTAGTTTCGCTCGCAGAAAAAGTACCTGGAATGTTTTTTTTATGCAAAATTTCCTTAGATATCTATTGGTGCTTTTTATTTTTAAAATACATTAAAAAATAAAGCCACTATTGGCGAAAAATTAAATATTTTTCTTTAATTTGTTAATTAACAAATTAAATAGATAATCGCTCGTGTCCGCAAGGGCACACTTTTATTCTACATATTTTTCCGAACCCATTCCAATAATTTATTTGCTGCAGTAAATCTTTTCGAGGTTAAAATCTCTACTGACTCAGATTAAGTAATGAATTATTTTACTTTTTGCAAAAATATTTTGAAAAATGTGATCCATGACCGTTGACCGCTTGTAACTAAAATTAAATCATCTATAATTCAATAAATTAGGTATCAATAATTCTATTTATTCAAAAACGGCTAAAGCAGTCTGATTACATAAAAACAAAATGATGGAAAAAAAAGAAAAAAAAATTAGCATTATCCCTCACCCCAAAAAGTAATCGTTCAAATAAAATTACACAATTTAATGAAATCATTTAATTACTACGTGACTTTTTTTTTTCCAGAAACGACAAAAAAGATGTTTCTACTTCATCTCTTTACTTTGGGGAGGGGGGGGGGAGATTAAATAAAGCCAAAAACCATCAGATACCTTAGTTGCCTTTGAAGCATTAAACTGATTTGAGTGTTATTTTCTGCCCTTCCTAACATTCGTTCGGGGCCCACAATATTCATATCACCGTGCCGTCTTGAACGATGACCTCAATTAAATTAAATGACATCAATGCCTTATATATAAAAATTATTTTGCCAAATTTCACACAAATCGATTCATTTAGTCTGGAAATATCTAGCAAAACCTTAGGCTAATACAGGTATACATGTGTAACTAGATACATATACACATATACGAAGTGCAACAATAAAGTAATGAGACTGATTTTTTTCCAAAATACTGTGACAAGGATCTTAGACAACATTCCAGAAGAAGAACTCCAGAAAATAGACCAGCAATGGCAGAAGCGTTGGAGTAAGTGTGTGCAAGCAGAGGGGAACTAATTTAAAGATTACAATGCAGCTGACTACAAACGTTAAGTCAAAATTTTTATCGCACCAGTCAGTCACATTACTTTACTGTTACACCTCATACATCCTTTCGGAAATTTTTAATACTTTTTATTTTTTGGCTGAAGAATTACGAAATGGCAAGACCTACAAAACCTCTTCACACAGAATTTGATCGGATTAGCATAATTACAGTACGATATGCATTACATCAATCGCTGGCAAACAAAAGTCTTAAAATTTTTTTTTTTTTAATATATACACATAGCCTACATGCATTTAATTTAATTTTCTTTCAATGAGATCTTTTACTTAAATTCATCCTGCTCATATAAATCAAATGTAAAAAATTCAAATTCTCTAATAAAGAACGGAAAGTATAAAATTATTGATAATTTATACCATACGTATTTTTTTTTTTTTTTTTTTTTTTAAAGATGGAATGGTGATTAAAATCAGTTATTGCTTTTACATCAACTTGAAGAGTTTTGATAAAATTACTTGAATAGATATTATCTACAGTGACAAATAATTGAATATGATAAAAATTGATTTTATTAATAAGTAAAAACAAATTTCATGAATATAAATTAAATCATTTTCAAATTTAATTATTTATTATACGTCGTTCAAAAGTAATTTGGCAATATTTATGGTCAGTTAAATTATAAAATAGACATTGTCATAGTATCTTTTAACAAATTATTATCAGCAAGCTAAATTGTGAAGTCATATTTAATCAACATAGGAAATTATAAAGGACTATCTATCCGTCAGTTAGCTTATGCTAAACTATTTGCATATTGATTGATTTTTATTATTCATCTTATATAATCTATGATATTTTAATGTGAAATTTAATTAAAAGGAAAATAAGTTGCAAAATGGATTATATAAAATAAAAATCTGGACAAATTAGAGTAATTAAACGAGATAAAAAAATACAGAAGGAAGTTTATTTTGCATAATAAAAAAAAAGCTTAAATTTTTTTGTTGTGTTAATATTTAAATGCACTGTTTATCGTACATAATAATTTTAGTTTTTCTCCGGTTTGAATCTGTAAGTTTATCACGCCAGGAATGCTTTAAGCTAAAATTTAAGATAAATTCGAACTTCACTCTGTATTATATATTAACAAAAAACATTTTCTAGAGGCCATTTTTTCTTTTAACGAATAGAGGCTCAAGGTACGTATGCTTCAAAATGAATACCAGGGTTTTAATATGAACTCTTATGAGTTCCCCCTTATGGGTTATGTAATATTTATTAAGTTTTGCTTAATGAGACCCACACACCCAAATATTTTATGTATGAAGCAGCTCTAATTCTGTGGCCGTTTACCATAACATCTATCGGAGTAATCTTTCTCCTGCCCGTAACTGCCACGCATTGTGCCTTGTCTTTAAACCTTTATTCTGTAGCCAGTAATCAATTCGCTTAATTACCTTATTGGCCGTTCTGGTTACTTCGGTTTCCATATACCCTGATGTTAAAATCGCTAGGTCGTCTGCATAGGCGATGATCGAAACATCTTCAGCCTGAATTCCTGCCATATGTCCTATTCTGACAAAAAACCGGTTGGAAAATTTCCGGTTTTTTGGGGATCCTTAGGTTTTAGAAGGTCAAGATCCGATGAAAACCGCATATGTCCAAATTGAACCAATTACAATATTTATCTTCCAAGAATTATAGCTCTGCTATAGCTTTAGCTAGATGGGAAAGTAAAAATGAGAAAGTAATTTTTTTTTTTCATTTTTCATGGTTGCCACTCTGCCTATTTTTAAGAATAGCAATTTTAGGATTTGTAATTTTATTAATACTTACAAATTTTAATAGAAAAGAAAGTATTAAATACTATAATAATGACAATGATATACAATTTTATTATTTTTTTTTAGAAATAAAAAAAATTTTTTTAATGTTAAAACAGACTACGTCATTGAGTAACAACTATCTCTCCTAAATTTTGGTGTAAATCCATCTAACCTAAAATCTATCTGAAGTCTAATCATCTCTAAATTGAGGTCTCAAGTTCAAATTTCGGCAAGGTTTTGAATTTTTATTGATATAACTAAAAGCTAGAGCTTAAAAAAATCGTTTTAATTAATATTTCGAAAAAATTAAATGATTGTATTTTTAAATTGATTAAGATACACAGTCAACACATTTCTTCGACATAATATTTTGAGCGGATGAGTAGCAAAAAAAAAAGAAGCAAAATAATATTAAAATATATTACTTACAGTATTAATAGGGAACTGAAACAAATCAATCGAAATACAAATTAAATAATGAAAATATATAAAAAGAAGAATGGCATAAACTACAAAGCAAGCAAAAACAGCTAATTAAAAACAAATTTTTAATTTTCTCAAGATTATCACCAATACAACTTATCTTTTAAAAAATGCTCGCGCACGCACAAGCACACACACATATACACACAATCTAATCTAACAAATATTAAAATATCAATTCAATTTATTTTACAATTATTACTAGCTGCAGGGTGTGCCTACGACAAGCCTCCCTAGTTAGGTCCTTCGGCGGGCGGTGTCTCGGAATGGGATTATTAGGTATCAAAAATTGATTGCCTCTTTTTTTTTTGAATGATAAAAATTGATATAACGAAAGTTAAATTAGAAATTTAACTTGAGAAATAGAAACTAACGAATCGGGATTTTCCGCTAGTGATCGGTACATTCCGGTGCCTACTTTCTGGTTACAGTTCATTAAAATTACGAAGAAAAACAATCACATAAATGAATTAAAAATATGTAAAAAAATATTTTAAACACCACTCTTCAATTAAACGCACTAAAATGTAAAAAATAAATATAGCACTGTATCTTAGAATGAATTTGACAACAAGCTTTGACGGTGATATGTTCCACCTTATGCCAAAGTGAAAGGGGCTTATGTGAAAGTCATAGCTTCAAATTAAAAATTTGATGTTTTTGCCAATTTTTTCTTATGCGTGTTAACACCTCCCTCTTTAGGCCATTCACCACGAATAAGTAAAGTTTGGCAAAAAAACAAATTTTTAATTTGAAGCTATGACTTTCACATAATCTTACATATCACCATCAAAGCTTGTTGTCAAATCCATTCTGAGATACAGCCCTAAAATTATTTTTTACATTCTAGTGCTTTTAATTTAAGAGTGGTTTTTAAAAAGTTTTTAATATATTTTTTATTTTCTACTTTTAGGCTAATAAGTTTATACTTTACAGCTGTGCTAGCGCACAGGTTTGAGCATATTTAGTGAAAGATCGGATCGGTACGTTTTACGGTGGGTGAGCGCAATCAAAACATACAGCTAAACGATTTAATTTCTGGATAACCAAGATCTGGTTAGATCAAAAGTGTACTCGATGCGTTAAACAGTTAGCGCTTTACTTGCTGATACATACGCAGTTTGAATCGTGAAAATCGAACGAGCGACTGCCGAGATATTTCGGTGGGACCCATCGCACCCCTTCACCAATTTCCGAACGGCGCCCCGGGGGCACTTAAAAATATTATCATCCGACGGGTTCCACTGGGAGCGGATGGGGTTTCGCTGAGGGGGTCAAAAAAATATTTTAGAGCGTAGGACCGACCTTTTCGAGATATTTGCGATTTTCGTCCGAAAATTCGAATCCAGTTAATAACAAGTACTAATTTTCCCAACTTAGATATATATACGGTATATCGATATATAATAATAACAAATTTTATTATAAACGTTGAACAAATATACACCTGACATCAGGAGACTGTGCTAACTAACGAATCGGTTTTTTCTGCTAGCGATCGGTACATTCCGGTGCTAAGCTAAGGTGGACAGACACACATAGAAATGCCATTTAGTAGGATAGGATTAAAAAGTAAAAAAAAAAAACAAAAAAAAAACAAGGCGTCTAAATTTTTCAATCTATTTAAAAACTGTAATATTAAATAAAAAATACACTACATCAGATGAAAAAAATTTATCAATATCCCAAAAATAACGTACAGATTGTTTGATGTAAAAAGAAGCTTGATTTGAGAATGTTGTTCAAATGACCAGCAACAACTCTAAGTGGGAAAATAAATGGATAGAGATAAAGCCAACAATATTTTCGTTTATTAAAAAAAAAAAAAATTAAATCTGACAGTGTATCGATTAAATATAAATTTATATCAATCAATAACTAAGAGTAATTACACCTTAACTGTAAAAGACAAGTTTAATGGTGAATAAAACAACTTCTAATTACTGTAACTAAACTAGTGAGAGTACTGGAAAGTACTCTGTTACATATATAACACCGTCAATCATACACAATCCTGATAAATTAAAACAGAATGACGTAATCAACATAATGCAGCGCCATTGAGTTGCGGCTTATCAATAAATCGCCTTCACTCCATATCCTGTCTAATGACTGCAATTGTATAATTATAATGAAAGATTGTTAAAATATATGTTATTTAAATAATACTTCAGTATATAGAAATTGTACTTCAGTTATGGAATGGACTTCAGTACATAGAATTAGTAAATTATTTCTTTAAGAAAAGCAAAATAATCAGAAAAACATTTAAATATACCACAGATAATGGGAGTAAGACTGCTTTATTTATGATTATTTTTTTGTTTAACTGGGATTTAAATAAACTTATTAAATTAGTCCCATGGCGAAACATTCAAGACATACTGGTAAAAATAATGAATAAAGTTCATATAAATATAATTAATTACCAGAACAACACTCGGAATGTTTACAAGACGTTCAAAGAAAATCTTTCCAGCTACCAGCCTCCTAGCCTGTACTGCCAACGACCCGACAGGTCCCTGGAAACTAACACGAGGAATAACTGTGAAATTCAAGCCAAATCTTTCAATATATTCCACAACTGTGAAGCGCCCACAGAACAACTAAGGTTTATAAAACCTACACCAAATCCTGACTCACTTCCACCCACACAAGAAGAAATTGTGAACGTAATAAAATCATTGAGAAACAACAAGGATCCTGGCGAAGATGGGATTATCGCGAAATTCTGGAATTCACAGAATAATATTGGAAGTATGGAGAACAGAGAAAATCCCGAAAGAATGGAAGAGTGAATTTATATATCCATTCCATACGAGAAGCGACAAGACGCTTCCGAACAATTAGAGGGATCTTACTTCCCCCAATCACCTATAAGATCTTCTCTAGAGCCTTGCTGAACCGACTTCAACCCCAAGCGAACCCGCAGAATGGCAAGTATCAGGCAGGACTCAAAAGAGGAAGGTCCTGTATCGAAGAAATCTGATTTTCTGTCTATTTTTCATCTATTTTCCCACAATAAAAAAAACCAACTTATAAAAGTTTTTATATACTTTGTATTGACTACATTTACATTAATTTTCTGAGAATTAAATTTTCTATTAATTTAGTTACTAAATCTTATGCATTTATTAGTCTTAACATAGCTATTGTACTACACACCTAAAAAAAAGACTTATTTTTCGACTCCAATTTTTTTGTTTTACGTAGGATATCTTAACTATTGGAGATACAGTTTTTGCATCAGTTTTATCCTATTTCCCCACTAAACTTACATAAGTAACCACCAATTTTATTCCTTGATTTGAATCCCGAAAATTACTGTAGGGCTTCTTTTATTTGAAGCGCTGAAATTCGGGCGAAATCTTTCGCTAGCGTAATTCGTCAACAAAACATTTTAAAACCTATGTTTATATAAACTTTTTTCATTATTTTCAGCAGTAAACTATGTCCTAAAAGTTTCTCCGATTCTTTGTGGGATGCCTGGATACGTAGAGATAAATTTTTGAAGTTTTGGTGACAGGTTAGTAAATCTATTGGTATTTATAATTGTACATAAATTTAAACAATCAAGCAAAAACAAATAGTCACAATTTTTAAAATTCTCAAGATTATCAATACAATTCATTTTGAAAAAAAGCGCCCACGTAGAAGTGTCTGCCATTTCTGTTTAGTTGCAAACATAAATAAATACATTCATTGATTGTATTAAGAAATTAGCACGTTCTAAGAAATAGTACAAGAGAGTTTTCCCTCTTACATTAATAATAAGAGAGGAATGAACCTGTGCGTTTAGTTTACTTTAAAGTTAAGTTCAACCATAGCTACTAAGATTCTTCTTACATCAAAACAGTTTTAATCGATTATTTCAAATCATAATAACCGTTAGATATACCAATTTTCACTTACATCAATCAATATATATATATATCATTTAAATAATTTAAATTTAATTTTATGTGCCTGATGATAATAATAATAATAATGTCTATGTTTTATCAGTTTTTATTAATGCAATAAGGATTTTGTTTTATAATTAATTTAAAAAAAAAAAAAGAACAATAAGCAAATCATAAAAAAACAAGCAAATAAATTTTTGATTACATATATATATACTATAATGCTCATAAAACTGTACTCACATTAGTTCTGCATTTAAATTCGAAGCACGTACATTAAGAGAAGCATCATACATATGCAGCTGTATATGACAGCACTTCAATTATATGTAGTAAAAAATAACTCACCTAGAAACAAAACAGAAGAATAGATTATTATTATCATTTTATTATTATTATTCAATAATTAAATATTTTATACAAATAAAAAAAAAAAAAAATCGTGTATCTGGAATCGCATACGGCGATTTTAACTAATTTTGGAGTGCTGAATTCAAAATTGTTATGAAAATTTGTTTGAAACGTCACGAAATTTTAGATACATATGATTTATATAACAATAAATGAATAATAATTGTGAAATCATTATTTTAAAAAAAATTATTGTTTATATAAATTCATTTAGAATTTGTTTAAATCAACTAAATTTTTATTTATTCAAACACATTAATTTAAAAATACATTAATACAATTTGAAAATAACAGTTGGATTAGATAGTGGCAACTGCTCTCTTAGAGATACCTCCTCTCTGTATGGTACTGACTTACTTTATGAACATTTTATTTTTGAATGAAAATCCAAATATATTTGTCATACAAAAGCAGCAATCAGTGAAGCGGTCCTTAGGTTTACGCCAAACCATCGGTACAGCAAACTGCATGGTTCCCCTTAAACAATTCAGTTAAAGAGTTAGGGAGCACGATTTGCAAATAACATGAGGTGCCAAGATTTTATCATAATTCCGGAGTGCATCATCAAAATAAAATTTATAAGCTGTTTTTATCAATTCAAAAATAGTCTTTCTTTGAGATTTAGGCGTAAATTGATTACAAACATAACAAACATTTTCTGGATGATTTTAACATCCTTGAACTTTTGCAGAAGCCATGTTCTAGAGAATAAAAACGATAAAAATCACTTTTGTATTATACAGAATTGATGAAAATATAACAAAATACTAATATTCTGTGAAGACAACACAATATAGAAAAGTGAAGTTACATTGAATAAGATTTTAAGTTCTGTAGTAGGCAACAACAGATCTGTATGATGTCATCATACAGACATGTTTGTAAAGTACGTGTCTACTTCTCATCATATAGTGCATATATTTATTAATGTTTTCTAGTAGTTTGAAAACCTTTACGTGGAACACAATTTCAATAGCATATTTGAAATCAATACCCAAATAACAATGAGAAAAGTTGTGTAACATGATAGATACAAATTTTGTGTTGACTAGTGAAATTTGTCTGTTGTTAAACTGAAATTATTAGAAATTCTAAAGGACTTCTTTTACAATATTAACACAAAAAAGATTATCTCTACTATTTTTAGAATTTTATATATATATATATATATATATATATATATCTGTTTCTGTTTCTTCAAACCTTAAAAAGGAAAAAAGAATCAATTTTAATAAAATGTTTATCGTTGTCACTACGAACTATATGCTTTATAAAATTAAAACAAATAGCCATAAAAGTTAGACTATACTTTCTGAAAAAAAAAACATAGTTAAGTGTAATTTTTTCAAACATTTTATATTTCAGAAAATATATACAGTTTGCCCGTAAAATAATGATGAAGTTTCAATCATAGTTTTGGAACAAAGTAGGACAAAGAGATGATTATAAAGTCAATATGAAGAGATCTCATTTACTCTGTAGATTACTATATGCCCTTCATTATTTGCTATGCGCACATCAAGATGATGTTGATCATCACACCGTACACGGGCGAAACGACCTCTACAACGAACCGTTTTTACTTTGTCGTCTAAATACCGCTATAGTTTTTTTTTTTTTTTGGTCGGTGATGAAGGAATGCCATTTACGCACGCTACCAAGGGTGTGTGGGGCTCGGACCCAGGACGCTAACCGTCCCAGGCTAGCTAACAAGCTAACCGGGGCTTGGGGAGTCCCCGTGATTCATTATCGCAGCCCATCCCTGCAAGCAAGGACGGACCACGACTCTACAGAGGGCTGTCCCCTCCTACCAGCTTTTCTTCGATCATAGTTTTTTTCTTATATCCTCTCTTTTCTCGTAGGTATACCTACCCGTGCGATGGCCATTTTTGTTACAATCTAGTCATTTGGATATTTGCCGGCAGTCATTGATCTTATGTTCGGTGCTTCCAAACATGAAACACATTTTTGATCGGTCTGGACCGTCACAACTGTGTACCGAATGTCCCAGTCGCCAACAACGGAAACAACGTGGAACTTCTCTTCTGGCCTCCAAATTGCAATTGTGCCATCCCAACCCCCTTAGGGGAAGACACCCACCAAGTTTAGGGGAAGACACCCACCAAGTGGTGATTCCGGCCGCAACACCACCCCTCCCGTTCGTAGGTCTGATGGGCTTTACCGGGAGTCGTCTGAATGACCTTCGTACTGATTGCATATCTCAGTCATCAGCCAGGCCTCGGTCGGGAT
>JAAAKQ030037832.1:0-12806 GCA_010016005.3 Zanna intricata
CACAACAGCTATTTTCTGTTTATGCTACAATTTATAATTAATTGAACCAAAGTTTTTGAATTAAATAATACAATAAATTGGGTATTTTAAGTTTCTATTTACGATCGTACAATGAAGAAATAGGCTTTTTTACATTTGAGAATAACCTAGAATTTAAAATGTAGAAACAAAGTGTGGAGAACGTATAAATGTGTATTTGAATACGGTTTAGTTCATCAACAGTATGTAACTCCTTGCACAAATGTAATTGTACAATAATATTTATATTACGTATAGTTGAGTTAAAAGATTCAATTTAACACAATTACTCGGTTTTACGATTGTAACTAATGGATAACTTGTAAGCTGATATAAATTTAATTACAAACTGATTAAGAACTACGAATAACAATAATCTTTATACTGAATAAAACAAAATTGGTAATTTACAACACAATACTACAGTTGGAAATACTGCAACATTTAGAAACATAAAATCAAATTTTATTTAGTAACCGAAAATTTCTACTTGCTTCTCTGTATTTATTAATGCAGTATCATCCTTACGACTATGTTTTAATCCTTCTGAATTTTACTTTAAATTTTAATGCGTTCTCTTTTTTCGCCAAGTGAATGAGGATCGTTAGTGCCAAAGGGATGTAGCTGATCAAGGATTAGCTCTAAGAATGGAAGTTCAGGAAAAAGTGAAAAGAATACATTTTTTTTAATTTACTTCTTTTTTTTTTTAAACTGAATTCTATCAGAAGTAATAACATAATAGTTCACGTAGGATGTTTTTTAATTGGTAGTTTTTTTTTTTGTCGATGATGTAGAAATTCCATTTACGCACGCCACTATGGGGTCATCGTGGGGTGTGTAGGGCTCGGACCCAGGGCGCTACCCGCTCCAGACTAGCTAACAGACTAACAGGTTCCACCAAGATGTTATTAGGCGTAAAATGACGTGCCCCATACCCACTAAACCGCCCTCACCGCTCTTCTCCGCCCAGAGACCGGACCCGCAATTAAGCATAACGCAGTCTCGGGGGGAATTGTCCGACTTGCTGTAGAAGATCTTCTTGTCTTACCTGCGACCGACATGTTTGTCTCACAGTACCTGCAACAACTTAATCAAAAACAAGCAACCTCTCGCACTCTCGTACCACTCGCACACAAA
Source organism: Zanna intricata (assembly GCA_010016005.3). Classification (NCBI taxonomy): domain Eukaryota; kingdom Metazoa; phylum Arthropoda; class Insecta; order Hemiptera; family Fulgoridae; genus Zanna; species Zanna intricata. The sequence continues at coordinate 1,156 of JAAAKQ030037832.1, forward strand.
CACACACACACACACACAACTTTTTTTATTTTTTTTGTGAGTTTTAGGTGATTGTGCGTGTGTACGTGTATACATCAGTTTTTTTGTGATTGTAAAGTGATTCTGTGTGTGTGTACGTGTATATGTCCGTTTTATTTTTTGCGTGTCTGTGTTTGTATATGATTGTGTCCACACCGGCAGGTCGGGAGTCCTCGTGCGTCATCATCGACGTCCAGCCCCGAGATTGTGCGGCGATTCAGCAGGAGGCTCTCCTTCAACCCCGGCTCCTCCTGTGTGTGTTATATATGTCCGGGGTTTGCCAATACCTCTTTTGGGTCAGGGCGCGGGTGTGGAGTCCCCGTGCTTCATCACCGCGCCCCATCCCTGCAAGCAAGGACGCAGCCTCCGCAGGAGGCTATCCCCCTCTCCCCGACTACTTCATCGACGGTTATCCCATAGGGCCTCTTCTTCCTCTTTGTTTTTTTAAGATTTGGGTGAAGCAAGCACGTGTCTTGTCTCAACCCTTGGTACTTTCTAACATTGTGGTCATTACTTCCTCCGAGGATTACGCGATTGCTCCGTAGGTATCCCTTATGTCCGCCCAGCGAGGACATCTCAGCATCGTATGCTCCACCGTTTCAATCTCTCCGCAATACAGACAGTTATTATAGTCTCGTCTTCTAAACCGCTGCAGGTTGCATTAAGTGCCCCATTGCTGGTGAGGAATTGGGAGAGGTAATAATCCACTTTCCCGTGCTTCCTGCCCGGCCAGGGGCCCAACCTCGGGATTAGTTTTTTGGTCCACACCGCCACAGTGGCTAGCCACATTTCTTACCACTCCTGTAGTAGTATTGATGCAGCGTCACCCTTGGAAGTACCTGATGTATTCTTTCTTTTTGTTTTGCGATCAACATATTCGGGGGAGTTCCCGAAATCACTCCCGCCGGTAGTGTTGAAACAGTCCGATAACACCTATTGATCTTTAGACATCCGCTGCGCTGTACTACCTGCATTCTCCGGGCATTTCTTTTTTGTCTAGAGCGAAACCCCAAACCGGTACAGCATATAGAACTATGGAAATAATCCCCGCCATCATAAGTCTCCGTTTAGAGGCACAAGGGCCACCATGAGGGGTTATTACCCTGGCCAGGGAGGTAACAGTCTTTCCTGCCTTCTTGACAACATAGTTATTGTGATGGGTGAACAGACCCGATCTCCAAATATACTCCAAGGTATTTAATTTTCTGCTGCGAGGTTATCCTTACACCGTCCATCCACACATTAATCGGTGTTATTTTCCTTCTTCTCACTCTAGCCATGATTTGGGTTTTCTCTGACTCGAGTTTGAGCCCTTGTTCCCTCATTTTTTTACTTATCATTCGTATTGTCAGATTGGCGTCATCTTCAACCTCCTCTACCTTTCTTCCCCGCACTAAGATGGTTAAATCGTCTGCAAAAGCCATCACCTTAGCGCTTGCAGGAAACCGCAGAACCAGCACTTCATCCAGTGATATGTTCCAGAGGAGAGGGCTTAGAGGTGAATCCTGGTTCACCCCCTCTCCTATTATGGAAAGCGACTCTCCTTCTTCGTTATCTAAAACAATCTACCTGTTATGTAGAAAGTCAGTCACAATTGCGCATAAATAAATACTGATCTCTCTCCTCCGAAGTGCGTCATTAATAATCTTGCTGCGTATACTGCCGAAAGCGTTCCGGGCATCGAAGAGGTCCACGCGTCCGAACGGAAGACCCTCGCCCAATCCAGCACGAACTTTAGTGCGCCCAACGTCGATCTGCCCCTCACAAAATCGTACTATTTTTGACCAAACCACCTCTCTCACGAATTTCCCTATTCAGCCTGTTCGCGATGATCCTTTCATATATCTTCCCCGATACTGGCAAGAGACATATCGGTCTGAACTTCCTTTCGTCATTCGTGCTCCCCTTTTTTCAGTTAGAATTACTTTCCCCGTTTTCTACCAAGTTAGGAACATCGCTTGGTGGATAGTGTTTAACGCTTTAATGAACGTCCAGGAATCCGTGAGGAATCTATGAGGCCTTTTATCAATTTTCCCTTACACCATCGTACCCAGGGCTCTTTTTTGTGTTAATCTTCGTGCAACACTGTTGAGCTCATCTGCTGTAATTCTAGGGCCTGGTTCTCACTCCATATGGTCTTGTTGAGACTACGTGGTAATGAATAGTTTCGCTACTGCTTGTTCCACTGTTTCCTTGCTGAGAAGAGGGGCCACACCTCTTTATAATTAAAACGTATGCTCTCCCCCAAGGGTCGATATTCAGATCATCTAATAATCGCTTCCAGCTGGCCTTTTTATGAGCTCTTAGTCTCGAAAGAACATTTATCTCAAGCTCGTTTATAGCCACGTCTTGCTACCTCCTCTTTAACGTTGTCTCTTCTTGCCCGTTGTAGGGTTCTCCGCCGCTGCAACACTGGGGTCCACAGTGCTTCTCCTACCATGTGGTAACGGAGGGCGGACTTTGTCCGATTCGTCTTGAATAATACGCTGTAATACTACCGGATCCTTAATATCTTTTCCGTCCACTCAAGCTAAGACCTCGTTGGTAAATGCATTGATTTTCTCCGGGGAAGGTCTCCAGTTGTGATTCACACGTCTTACAACTATAAAAATGATACCCCTATGGTCCGTCAGAAAGTCTTCCTTTACTATATGCAAGATATTCATTAGTCGCAATGCAGCCCCATATATCATGGTTATAACTATAATCGAGCCCGTACTTCTACCCACGAATATGGGGACTCTTGGTGATTTTACATAAATCATGTCCTCTGACGACACACATGCGGCTAGTTTAAGGCCCCTGGGTGTGTTTTTCTTAACTCCTAATTCTGCCGCATCTGGACTGAAATCCCTCGGCGATTATCGTCATGTACATAACTCACTCATTATGAGGCTCTCTCCCTCTTCCTCTTCGATTTTTGGAGGTATCGTGTCTACCCGAAACATTGAGGCAGGCTACATAGTGGTCCTCGTCAGTCAGGTCTGAGTTCCAATCAGTTAAATTTTCATTGGGCTCCGTGAGAAAGACCAGATCATAATCCCTTCGTTTCGCCCAATTCAACACCAGATGTAAGAGACCCTTCGTCTTCCCATATTGAGTTGAGGCACTTCATGATCTGGTCTGTGCATCAAGGCTCTGAACCGTTGATTCCTATACTGATAGGTGGCACTACCCGTTCTGTGTCCTAGTAGATTGCAGTCCAAACATTTCGATTCGAGCTTACAATCCTTAATCTGATGCTCACTAATTTCGCAGAGGAAGCACATATTCCTCCTGTCCACTACATCTCGCCGACGAGTGTCCCAGCCTCTAGCAGCTGAAGCATCTCTGCTCATCTTTCCATCGCTCGATTCTGCACTCTATGATTATCCGGTTTTTATTGCCTGATATCTCTGCCGCTTTGGCTATGATTTGGATCGATGCTCTTTTAGTTGCACCGTCTGCGGCCTTTTATGCCGTCACCTTGAGGGGGGTTTGTGGGCCGGTTATAATACGGAAGGCCTCGATAATCTCCCCTTCCTCCACATCCATTCCCTTGATATGGCAATCCACCATCTTACGATCTAAGGGGTTATCAGTTATCAGATCATTCTCAATCTTTTGTATCAATTCATATTTTTTTTTGGATACCTCTTTGATTCTTATTTGTAGTTCTTCTCCCTTGTCTTTTTAACAGCAACGATGTCGTTCGCCATCTTCTTTCCAACTCCCTCCTTGACCATTTTGAATAAGTAGGCATAGGAGGATCCCATTCTGCGGACTGTCACTAGTGTCGTCGGAGGACCCACCAGAGGCTGAGGCCTCTTCTCTCCAGGGTCCAATAGGAACGGGGTAAGTTGTTCCCCCACGCTTCTGTTGTATCTGTGCCAATAATCCAACAATTTAGCTACTTTGCCCTGAAACCATTGTGTGTTTTTTTTTTTTTTTTGTTTAACCTACGGAACCACCGTTAAGGTATATCTTCAGAGGATGAGGTGAATGAATTGCAGCGTGTGTGAAAAACGCCATGCCTGACCGGGATTCGAACCCGGGACCCGAAACCATTATTGGTGCTACAGAAACGGAACTTGTACCCCGTCATTGCCTTTATCTTGTTTAGGGAAGCTATCATATCTGAAATCTATTTCTCATTAATTTTGTCGCGTATCACAGCCAGCGTGGTCCCTCGATCCTCGTAATCGTCCTCGGGGTAGATAATCTCTATATTTCTCGTATCTTTTAGAATGATCCCGCTAGGGATATTTCCCTCTGACAGCAACCTTCTACGGTCTTCCAGTACTTTCCTGAAGTCATTTCTGAGACCCGCATCGTTGGGATACAGCATGACAATTGCTTCCTCCGAGTAACTCAGTGGCACCTCGGTTACTACTTTTATCATCTCATTGACTTTTAGGAGCCATTTAGCATCGATGACCTCATGTAGGTCATTGACCTAAATGAGGAAAGTTATAGGAAAGGTTTGCTTTCTCGGCCCTTGCTTTTTCGGTCTGCGTTTCTTTTTCAACAGTAAGTTTAAGCTTGACACTGGCGCACAGTTCCAGTACCGTCGTCTAGTTCTTTTGCTCTTTCCTGAACTCTCATAGCGGAATCTCTTATCTCCGGCTTCGTCTTCCTGTTGTTTAAAAACAATGCCACAAATCGATTTATTTCCTCTAGTAACTGATCCATATCTGAACCCTCGGAGGAGTCACCCTCGCTGCTTTCTTCCACCAGCAAGTGGACCCTCTACTATGCTTTGAGTTTATCGATCTCCATGGCCGACCCGTAACCTTCCTCTCAAAAAAGATATTAGAATTCAAAAGTAGACCCAAAAACGTCCGTTTTAGTGCCCCACTCGACTATTTTAGGGGGTCTCGAATGGATTCAAAAAAAATTTGGGGTAGGGGGTCAACAATTTGAAATAAGGGGGAAAATTAGAGGGAGAAAAATTTTGGGGGTCCAGTACTGTCCTGTTTTAGAATATTTTCCTGTTATAGCTATTATATAGGTATTATATAGCTATTATATAACCTATATAATAGCACATCCACTATCAATAACCATATAATAAAACCAAAGCAGCACCAATTGCCCTTTGTGGCTTGTAAGCCCTATAAATAGTTGCAAACTGAAAAAAAAGAGTGATAAAAAGTAAGTCCGTCAACCGATTCGCTCAAAATTTACATACACTATTCCGTAAGCTTAACATCAAAGAATCCAATCAAATTGGTGGTTGGGTTTCAATTAAATACACATCTCAGGAACGGGTCGACCTGAGACTGTACAAGAATAAATTTCATTTACATTCATACATATCATCCTCCTTCATCCTCTGATGTAATACCTTATGGTTGTTCCGGTTACTAAACAGAAAAGGATGATGTTTTTATGAAAAGAATTTTAGTAATTGTGTACTGCAATTACAGATTAATAGTAGTATATGTAAAAAGATAGATGTAGAATTTAAGCCACTAAACATCAGTGTAAAATAATGATACTATTAAAATAGAAGAAAACGTTAAACTGTATAATTTATTTAACTTTATATTGGTTGATTTTAGCTTGTGATTATATTTGTTTTAATGTACTCGTATATGTTACAAGAGTTTTCATCAACAAGAGTGGAAAGTAAGTTAAACGATAACATAATTCCAAGTGAAACAATTTAAATAAATTTTTTTGTGACTCTGTGTTTTGTCTTAAAATAAAATTCTGGCTTTATTTGATAACGTTGTTTGAAGAGTCATGCATTTAATTTGACAATAGATAGAAAAAACGGTTATACATTTATCAAAGGCAATCATGCAAATTTGTATGTTGTTGGTTGTGTGTACGGTATTCGTAAAATTTACGTACTTACCCCTCTCACTTGTGCAAAACACGCAAACTAGTTTCAGTGGTGGAAATTTTATAAATAGTAACCATTTCCCTGAAATTTAATGCACATTGTATAAAATATTTGCTCATATTTTTTATATTATTGTTCTAAATATTTCCTATTTTTACATTAATCCTCCGTGTAAAAATAAAAAAATTTAATTAATAGGTGAAAGCTTCTTTTATTCGAAGGCTTAAAAATTATAATGAAACGATAGTTTTTAAATAAATTAAATAAACCTTGATTATAATTTTTTAGACGGATGTCTCTATTTATTGCCCATAAAACTCCCAGTTCAACCTAATTTTTTGTAACTTTAACAAAACTTAATTAGGAAAATGTATTTATCAATTTGTTTACCTAACGAAAGAACCATACACAGATTTATAAAAATAAAAACAACGATGTAACTGGCAGAATTCTGTCAAATATTCGTCTCTTTTAAGAACTTTTAAAGAAAAAAAATATCTGAAAAGATTTTTAAGTAAGAATATTATTCATTACAACATTAATACAATAAAAATACTTTTACTATTATAATGAATACACCTTTCATTAATATAAATAGAAAGTAAATTTAACGTTAATAACACAGGCAAGAAAAAAATAATAATTTGGAACTGAGAATAAAAGTAAATCAATTAGAATCTGTTTTTTATTTATTTTTTTTGCTAAATCTTAAAATGAAATCAGTTTTTCTTCATCATCCTCAGATTTTTAGTTAAGACCTTTAAAATATTGAGAAACGTCTTAAATAACAGAATAAAAAATTAATAATAATTAAATTTAAATTTTCTACCTATATTTTCCATACGTTTACGTTTATCTTAATTTTTTTCTTATTTTCTTTTTGTTTTCAGTGAAGTTTTTTATTATCCAGTAGTAGTCCCTCATTATAAATTCATCCCATCTGTCCTGATAAGGTTGTACCATCTGCAATATATTTTGGTGGAACCTTTCTCTTTATCACTGATGTCACCCAAGTTTAAAGGAAAAAAGTCCAGATGAGAATGTAAAAAATGAATTTTCTATGACATTCTGCAGCCTAAATTTTCATTGTTCACTAATAATTCATTTGTAAGCTGTTATATAGTATTAGTATTATAATAGTTTGCAGCTTTTTTGTTTTAAAGAAAACCAGTAATGACATCTTTAAATGACATTCTTGCTGCTAGTTCTTTAGGATTCAGTTTGTTGTAAAATATATTTTCATGTACTAATTTTCTTATTTGTGGCCCGATGAATATTTTCTCTTTTAATTTGGCATCACTTCATTCTGAAAAACTCTCAGCTAAATATTCAAAGCATCTTTATCTAATGCTTCTACAAAATTCTTCATCAGACCTAGTTTTATGTGTAGAGATGGCAAAATAATATGATCAGCTTCAACAAGGATAATATTAACAATATTTTCCTTTCCTGAGGTAACCTTATTTCTTTTGGCCAGTCTTTAAATGCGTAGTGTTTATCTGTAGCCCGACTATTCCGCAAATACAAGAAACACATATATTTCGTAAAGCCGCTCTGAGACCGAGAAGAAGGCCTACCACTTTCAAGTTAGCAATGATTCGTCATGAGTGTTCATCATACCTTATAGCTTTTAAATTTTTTTATATTCTTTCCTATGTTTCCATTATTCCTATTGCATGTGCTACGATATGTAAGAAAACTTATTCAAGTTAGGCAACAACACTACCTTTCAGCTTCTTTTTGATGAGTCTATAAAAAAAAAATCATGAATAACACATTTAATATCCACTTCAGACGTTAGCCCTGTACAACATGGCAGGAATAAATTAAACCATCGCTTCTAAAGTAATCAGTAAATTTTCGTTCCGATTTCTGTATACTAAAATTTTAGTATCCTTTTTTAACAAATTCCGTTCTTTAAGATGTGAACCTAGGAGTTCTGCATATTGTTTCGATAAATACATGTCAAGAATTAGGTCGCTCAATTCTGCTAATATGATGAGGTGAAATACAGTATTTTATTCTTTTGGAATGCAGTTAATATCTATTGAAAGTGAGGGTTCATCAGTTTAGCCTTTTTGGGAATCAGAAATTTCTTTCCAAGAAGATGGAATCCGTAAATCAACACCATGAAGTACTGGTTTCATAGCTGAACGAACATTTGGATATGCAATATTGTTTTTATTGTTTAAATTGAAACTTAACATTTGTCAAGCAAAAATAATAATAGTTAGTAGGCTCTTGCCAAATCATAGATAGATCAAAAAGCAAATTCTGTTTTTTCACTTTTAACCACTGGGTTAGTTTATCGAAGCATTTGAGGCATGCTACATGTGGAACCCAGGATTTAACTTGGTCTCCCAAGGGACAGTCAAAATAATGTTTGTAAGCAGATTTCAGCAAATTAGATACTGGTTTTCAGTGAATTTTCATGGTGAAATCTCCGCAAACCTGACAAAACATACGATATGTATGTGGAGAACATTTACGAGCCCGGTTTTTATTCATTATAAAATTCAAAATATTTTAATGTGTGAAGGTACTGAAATATTATAAAAATAATTATATTAATTTAAAAAACTTAATTACTTAAATACTTCATAAAATTCTTTTACCATAGAATGCAATTAACCACAATGCGAAACACACACCCACACAACTTAAAAAATCTCGATGTTCAATAAAATAATATTAAAAGTTGTTATGTATTAAAAATAGTTTATAGTAGAAGCAGAACTTTAGGAGTGAGGAATTAGAAAAAGTTCTTAAATACTAGTACTAGAAAATCAAGCAATATCCGTCAATCTTTATAAATATTATGTGCAATATGGCATTTGCAATTAACAATAATTTATGTGATTATTACGTACGTAATACTAAACCTTCGTGGGTTTTGGGGAAAGTGATAGAATTTAACATTTACATAAAAATTTTAGGATATTGTTAGTTCTGTTATCAAATACTCCGTAGGTGAAAATTAGGTAAAGAGGGAAAATTCTACATAAAACTTAAAAAAATAATGTTCTCTGTATTTACATTTGAAAAGCAAATTGAATTCCTGAAATTTTTCTATGAGATCGTTTTTTAGTCTATTCATCATTGGAATTTGGGAGGAAAGGTATCTTTCACGAAGTTCACGGAACGTAGGCCGTTACAACTGGACCAAATAACCTTCTGTGATTTATTGGTTGTAAAATTATTTTTTATCTTGACATTTTTATCAACATTTTTTATTGTTTGGTGTATATATATTTTTTACATTTTATTAAAAACAAATATATTATTTATTATCGTCTTACGGTACATTTTTATCATAGAAATATCTTTTCCTACTTGTTTCGCCACATCAATGTGTAAAATTAATTTTTTTTAATGTAAATCTATTTTTATATAATTAAAATAAAAAATAATATATAGTCTTTCTAGCATTTATTTAAATTTACTGAATACAACTCATTTTTTTACCCGTATATGCTAGTTAATTAGTAGTTAATGTATGAGTAGAAGTTAATGAGTATAATGCCGTTGTTGGTTTTGTGATTCGTAATGTTAATTTATATTTATAATTTAGACTTGTTTTCTATTTTATTTAGTTTGGTTTTCCTGTGAAAGAAACGCATTATCATTATTTTAAAAGATTTATTCCAGGTTTATAATTTATTTTAAATAAATGTTGGCAATATTTTTAATACCGTTTTAAAATATTTTCGGCCATTATTGTTATTTAAAAAAAATAATTCACTTGTATGGATATTTGATTTATTTAAAGATTAATGAATTCTCAACATAACAATAGGAATAAAAGAAAAAAACTGTAATTAAATACTGACTGTGAAATTTTATTGATTTTACATAAAAAAATGATTTCGTTGACTATAATCTGTTAACTCACATAAATTTTACTTCTTTACATTCCACTCATTACGTTTATTGATACTCGTATTAATTGTTCGACTTTTGCTTTATAGGAAAAGTTTTCTTTGATAATAATGATATGACATTTATGAGATATTTATTTATAAAAGAATGATGTTTGTAGGACTATAAAATTCCTCATTGGTGTTTCTGTTGTTATAAATATGAGTGGGTGAATGAGTGAATGTAGAAGCATGTATAGCATCATTAAAGAGGTTCCCTTCACTCATAGCCAGCTCAGTTTGTTCTTTGTCATCCTGCCTTCTGGAGGACGATGAATAATGGACGAGCTAGAAGTATCTGTTTTGTCTAGATTTTTGTTTGTTGCTGTAAATCAGTCTAAACGTCCGGACAAAATGTTGGTTTAATTACTGAACTTTAAAATCCCACATAAATATTTCTATTTTCATAAGAAAAAATTTAGAAAACGCGTGGTGTTTTTAGTGTAAAATTCTGACTCCGGTTTTCTACATACCAAACAGGACATATAATCGACTTAATTATTATTAAATTAATTTAAAAACTTCTTTAAATTAACAATTACATTAAAATTAAACGACAATTAGCAAAACATTTTTGGAAACCTATTTTAACAAAGTTAATATTAGTTATACGCATAGTTTACAAAAATATATTCCGTTTTCTTAATTATTTAAAATTTAACATACTTAAAAGTGAAGAACGACTAAGCAGAGATTCAAGGACCGATCCATGGGAAACGCCTCTGTGTACTATGAAATCTTCGTCGACACTTATTGTAGTAACCAACCTGTCTGACAGGCAGTCATTGACCACCCTCCTCAAGTAGGGTCTGATTCCTCTTCAAAGCTCATAAAAAATGCTAACCCAATATAAATTATGAAATGCGTTTCTTATATAAATTAAGAGCACGACCAGAATCATCTCCTATACCGACTCCCGCACGTCGCCTTGTACACAATCGTCATCAGTCTCCTGATGACAGCGTCCTGTCCTGAAACCAAACTGATGATCAATCTAACCTTCTCTCTCCTCGACCTCCGCTTATTCTCTTCTGACCAGCATCTTTTCGAACAGCTTTGCTACACTATTCAAAAGGCATACTGGCCTGTACGACGATGGATCGTCTAGTGGTTTCACAGCTTTCTTCAATAGCCCCGAATGGTGTTGAAGGCCTCTAGGACCACCTTCCAACAAGTTCGTGGGGATTCTATCCGTTCCCGAACTCTTGCCAGCCACACACCTCTAACTTGCCTATTTTTAGTTATATAATGTGTTCTTCACTACATTTTTAAGCGATAAAAATTATGCTACGTAATAAAATTCTTTCTGTATAAAACATATAATATTTAAGGAATATAAATTGAAAATTATTTGATTTTTTTTTTTTAAAGAATTAATATTATATTACATTAATAATTAATTAATTTTGATTTTAATTAATTTTTGATAATTATTGTTATTGTAATATCGACTACCGAATAATTCAATATTTTAGAAGAAACTAAATTTGTAAAAAAATTCATTTTGATGATGTATTATACTGTAATGGTAGGTGAGTGTTGTTTTATGGTAAAGAATACACAAAATATTGAACTTTTGTTATTTCAAGAGAAATTATAAAGTGTTTGTATACAGAAAGCAGTGTATACAAAGGTTTGGAGATATTAATGAATTCAAAAGTTACATCAATATTCATGAAGCTGTACATTGAGTATCGGAATATTTTAGATTTACTTAATTGTAAATATAAAAAAAATAAAAATATATATATATATATATGTTTAATATTTATTGTAGTAAATTATTACATATATATACATTATATATACACACATTAGTAGTTAAGAATAGTAAGCTTGTTTATTATTCGCAAAAAATTAAGCCAAGTAGATTAATTAAAAAAGAC
>JAAAKQ030037843.1:0-17734 GCA_010016005.3 Zanna intricata
TAGATCATGGATACCGGTGTTCTTTGGTGGTTGGGTTTCAATTAACCACACTTCACAGGAGTGGTTGACCTGAGATTGTACAAGACTAAACTTCATTCACATTCATACAAATCATCCTCATTCATCCTCTGAAGTAATATCTTACGGTAGTTCCGGAGGCCAGGCAGAAAAGAGAGAAAGAGAAGAGTTAGAAAAACAAAAGAAAAGATCACCTTTTTAAATGCTCTACAACTTAATTTATGCCTAATATTTATCTTGTAAACAAAAGAGGATTTACGCACAATTATAGAAATGATCCTCACAAGCTTTCTTACTACTTTAATACATTCAGCTTCATATCTGGGGTAAACATATGGGGCATGTTGCATATCATCATTGGCCCTACACTCTGGAAACAAGCCTGAATTAATCAAACCAAATCTGGCTAATCTATCTCGAGTCCACTATGTTCAGAAAGAACCGTGTAATATGCCGATTGGAGGACTCCACCGAACAACCTGCATATCTCTCACATAACGAAAAATACTATGCGTTTATCGGTCATTGGATGATTCCGTCCACTTGATCTGCCATCAATGCAAACCTTGGTCGTCTATTTCTTTCTGCGCCCAGAAGTAGGTTGGCATTATAATGTAATACCTTCTTGAAATTATAATGTAATTGGTGCTTAGCCGCAAGAATGTCAATGGGCTTAATACAAACAGTAACAAGGATCGTCTCTAGAGAAACAGTCCTTTAGGCACCAATAACAGACAAAAATAGGAAACGCAAGGCTCTCAACAATATATTCCTATAACATATGTACCTTTCTCGACGAGCCCAGAGCAGCATTCAGCACCCATACACCCTTATGTAGAACATGCATGGTTTTGTAATTAAACACTCAATCAGGATGAACTGCCGTCCAAACACCAAAGAAATCATTACGACGATTTTTGGCCGCATATTTAAAGTGTTTTATAGGGCGTTTTAATAATAGGTTTCAATAATAGGTGTCTTATAGATAAACGACGAATTTATCGTTTATTAGCCAGCCTGCCCTTGAACATTATCATTGTTTTTTTTTTTTTTTTTTTTTTTTTTTGTAAACACCATCTTATGTTGCAAACTACACATAATTGGTGTATCTTTAGCTTGGGCTTGCAAGAAATCGGTCTCATTTCTCAAATTCTCGAATCTCCTTTAATCAGCAAAAGCCAATCATCCGCAAAAGCAATAATGCGGCATCCACTGGGAATCTCAATCGCATCAATCAAATTCATCTACTCAGTGTAGGTATCCTAAGGCACTAATGTCTTTCTACTTCTCAGTCGCCGATGTCTCGATTGTTGAAATAAAAATAAAAGCCCATTGCACTCAGCTCATTCTGCGTGCAATCATGGTTCAGCAGCTGAAACAGGGCAGAGGTCAACGACAGATTTTTAAAAGCTCCTGATATGTTCAAAAAGATACCTAAGACATACTGAAAACAACAATGCTCATAACCTTAAGAATAGCATTTTCAAGATCCCTTCCTGGGCGAAAACTACTGATCATCCATCAATAACTTTCTAGAATTCAACCTATCACGAATATGAAAATACAAAACCTTCTCAAAAACTTTTACAATAAATGGTAGTGGCGTTAAAGGCTTATAAGAGAAGCTCGGTGAGGTCCTTAATACCACTATTAGAAATATTAAAGAACACCTCTTTTTTCTAACAAATAGGGAAACAGCCAGCAAAGATCATTTTGTTAAGAATTCTAGTCATAGTAATAATATAAATTCTGAAAAAATGCGTAATAACAGTAACGCAGTGAGTTTGAAAGAACGTTTTGCCGTATGCTTTAGAATTACGTGGTGCGTTCTGTTCTTTTGTCGTTAGGTTGGTTATCCTGTGGATTTGCTGGGCGTTGCTCAGCAATAAACAAAGACGTCAGTCGTTGAGTTGTAACTGAACGTATTTCGTTTCGTGTTGTTTCGTTTATCGGAACCAGTAGTGGCAAGAAGAACGCGTACTAGGGGATCGCGTTTTCCTCGTTGAATACGTTTTTCGTGAAGGCGAAAAGATGCTGATTTAGTGAAGCATAAATTTTGTGAAAAGTTTCCAAATATTGTTGTTCGTCAGAATGCAGTTCAGACTCTTATCGAAAAATTTTGGGCAACAGGCTCTGTTAAAGACACTAATTCAAGTGGAAGACCACCTTAGCTAAACGAACAGAAGCTGCTTGATTTTTTGGATGCTATGGCTAAGAGTCTATCAAATTAATGCGTAAGTTAGCACAGCAGCAAGATATCGGATTTGCTACTACACATAAAACTGTAAGAATAAACTGAAACTTTTCTCCTACAAAGTAACGTATTTTCAAGAACTGAAATATAAAGATCATGCCAAAAGACTAACTTGTAGTCATAGGTTTAAGAAAGTATTGACAGTATTGAAAGTATTGACAGAAACTTTCATTTTAATAATTCCAGTACACACCAACTTTTCGAAAGCGCTGTATAAAACAAATAAAATTTACAATTAAAATGTTGAATATCATGGGTAAAATAGTAAAAAACTAAAACAGATTGCAACAGTTACTCTCTCTTTTATCTGTGTAGCCTCCAGAACTACCGTTAAGGTATTACTTCAGAGGATGAATGAGGATGATGTGTATGAATGAGAATGAAGTGTACGTAGTCTTGTACAATCTCAAGTCGACCACTCCTGAGAAGTGTGGTTAATTGAAACCCAACCATCAAAGAACTCTGGTATCCACTGCAGTAGTGGATGCAATAGTTACTAAATATTCGAATCTGGACACACAGCTTTAGGAAGTAACAAAACATTCAATATCATTGTCATATTGTTCCCTAAAACATTTCGGATGTTAGCTCCTAATTATAATTTCCGATGCAGTTCCGCAGAGTTGAAAAGAACGAATTTTATCGTTAATTGCAGTCGTTCAGCCGCAGGAAATACAGACGAATGCATCGGTCTGATGTTTTCGAGTAAGACTAGAGTGCACTATTAGTAAGCAGCAAATAATTACTTCCTCGCAACGATTATTCCTTACTCAGAACGTACAAGGAACTCCACCGTGATTCAGTCAGAATAGGTAGCTTTGTATGAAAAAGGTTTAACCTAACCAGTACCAGAACCTATCGAATAAAGAGTAGATGTACTACCATTCCTTGATGGAGGCCGGCTATGGTTTTAGGTGTAATAACGTCTTAAAAATATGCTTTATTTTGTAAATACTGCACTACTTATTTTGTAAAATAACTTTGAACTCACGTGTTTCATTTAGCATACATCTTGCTTCCAATAGTTGAATTTTAGTCAATTCATCATCTTCTGTGGCTTCATCCATCTGTAAAAGTAATTTATAAATTTTAATCTGTGTAAATTATACAAAAGTATACCTATACAATCTATAAAGTATATTTGATCTTACAGGTATACTTCTTTTTGCGGTATAAGTGCACACTAAGAAATTTTTTTTTGAAATTCCGAGTTTAAAGAGTTAAAATGGATTAACATTGAAATTTAATATTTTTTTTTATTTTTTCGATAACAAATAAATACATCTACTTGATTTTTTGGTATGTATAATCTTCAGGTAAATATCTAAAAATTAATTTCCAAATTTTTTCAAATTCGACCTTGAAAGGGGTAACGTAAGTAAAAGATTTGAACAATGATTGCATATTATCCCCAGCTCCGAATATTCTAAACGAGATATTCAGTACATTTGGGCTTACCAATAATGATTAAATAAATATCTTAAAACCATTTTCTTGTTTTTTTTTTTTTTAATTTCAGATTTTTAAGGGATATGAAGTTGTACGGTGCGACAGCTCAACTCTTATAGCCACTGTCATTGTTATTGTTTGTGTGACGCGACTAGCTGCACCTGCCTCCGCTTACTTGACAAAAAAATATAAATATAAATTAACCAAGACGCGGAACACAATTAACCATATAACACGGGCAAAGCTGCGACAGGTACTTTATAAAGTTTTAACATAGTCTGTATCAAAGATCACTGCATTATTGTATAACATTGCGTTGTACAATAGAGCCTGTAAAAAAGAAGTTACTGTTAGTTACAGAGTAGGGGAATAGAAAACGTGCTTCACTTCATAACTCTGCGTAAATGTCATATTTTACACTAATACGTGCGCTATCTAAAGCCCAAAGAAACAGCATAAATCTTAACGTAATTTTGACTTTTAAACCTCTAGACGTTTCAAACTCTTGAGAATAAATGATTTCTATTTTTTTAAATAATAGTTTACTTTTTAAATAATTTTAAAATAATTATTTAAATATTGTTTTTTAGTGTTTAGCTTACTTATTCATATTATATTCGGGAAACAAATTTAAGTACTATTGAAAGCTCTAATTTTTTTTATAAAGCATTTTCATAAAAACTTCCATCTATAAAAAAAAAATTAGCTTTGTTAATCTATCTAAATTTTTCCCTTTTGATTTATAAAATGTTTTGCTATTTTTTTCCTAAGTAACAACAGTTTAAGAACCGTTTCTAACTCTAGCAAAGAGACACATAAAGCCCCGATAAAAATTCCCCTAGGACTATTGTATATAAAAAAAAAAAATTATATATAAAATAATGACGTTTTTCTTCAATAATAATTTTTTCTAATCTGTTATAACATTTCTTCCTTATTAGATTGTTGTGTTTTGTTTCTAAAAAATTGTTATTGTTATACTTTAATAATGAAGTTTATAATTGTAGAAAGTATTTTTAACATTAAACGAAGAAATAATTAGATAATTTTTTGTTTAATTAGACAAACAAATATTTTGAATCTTTTTAAATACATTTTAGTAAAACCTAAAATTATTGTATTTCATAGCATAATACATTTGTGATTTTAATAGAAAGAGTTAATTTAAGCTAAATTTTACGAGTTTAACAAATCAATTTAGAACTTTTTAATTAATCTTTCCGTGGATAAATTTAACACTTACAGAACTTAAATGAGAAGATTTGTAACTTTATTGCTTAAGTTTAAACTTTATGAAAGTTCTGATAAAATCCAGAAACATTTGTCAGCTTTTTAAAATAATGTAGTAAGTAATAATAATGTTGTGTTTTAATTATTTTTTACTGTACTACATAATGAACTTTGTAAGCATATCTGGATTCTATAAATATTTATAACTTTGTTAGTACAAATTTGTTATAAAAAATTACACAAGGTTTAATTTACGTTTTTAATTTTTAACAAAATGCTATAATCAACTTAAAATAGGAATGAGAATAGTATTTTTTCAAGAATGAGGTCAGAAAAATAAGACCTTATTTTTTTATATTCTAAAAATTACCATTATATAACTAAAAATATTGAGAAAAGATTTTTATTATTTTTAAGAATATAATATTTTACAATATCCAATGAAAATTTATTTAAAAAGTAACATTATTACATATAATATAGTAATTAAATTATTTTAACTTAACGCGTTATAATTCAATTAATAATAATTTTTACAATTGGTATTATAACAGTGAGATTTTTTAAATACATGTAATACTCTACAAATCCAAATTAGTCATTGTAAGTAATATTTAAATAAATAGCAAAGGACGTATGTATTATACACGACTTGCACGTTACTTATAAAAAACAAAAATACTGGAAATAAACAACAAAGAGAATCTAGCGGTAAGAACAAGTGAAGGAAGAACAGAAAAAGAAAAATAAAGTTAATATATAAAAAATAAAATAAGTAGATGAAATCAAACTTTTTCCAGGTATTTAGGAGCATCTGTAGCGTTATTAAACCAATAGCTTCAACAATTCTCTTTTTTAAATCGTCCAGATCTCGAACTTTTCTTTGGTACACTCAATTTATCACGAAAATAAACGGACCGATAATGCCGTTTTTGTACAGTTCTAACAAGACATTGACCTTCGATTTGTCCCTTTTATTTTTGATTATTGTATGAGGGTTTTCAGTGCTCCAAATTTGATAATTGTTTCTCTTAACTTTCCCGCACGTATGAGAGGCTGCCTCTTCACTAAATAAAAGCGTATCAAGATAATTAGGATTGTATTCGACATTGGTGAATTACCTCTGCAGCAAACTGCATGTACGCGGCGATCATTTGGTTTAATGTGATGAAGGAGTAGTAGCTTTTACGCTCTCAAATGGAGTTGTTTATTTTACAATTTCGTGAACAATGGAACTAGGAATTTTCAGTTTGTAACTAGCCCGCCTAATTTACTTTCTAGGACTGGCTGTGAATGTATTGCAAACCCGATCCAAAGTCTCGTCTGAAACTTTTGTATAATTTACGGTTTGAGAAACCAAGCTTCCAGTCTCTTTTCAAGTTGTATTCCACTAACGAATATACTTCGTCAGTATTTTACGTAATTCTGACGAATATACTTCGAATTGAGGTTGATCGATTTTCCTTTCGGTTCGTACATGCCCTTGAACACGCGTAATTGACTGAAACTCCGATAACCAAGCCACGCACTGAACCTTCTGTTGTGGGGTGCACGGCTCGACTGACAACTACTGACTGCATTGTGAATCGACTTGTCTGCCTTTATTGCTTAATAGTGGTTAGGGTGTTGAAAATAGAACAACAGAGCAGTTTCCGCAAAGCAAGTGGAAGGTGGAAGCTACTAATTATATTAAATCCCCTTCTGGTAATTAACTAGAATTAAAATTATTTTCTTAAATCCAGTAACGTCAAAAAACTGTAACAGTTTTTATTAAAGAAATCATTTCAATGGAGTCTTAAAATAAAAATATTATTTTTCAAAAGTAAACACTTAAGAGGGTTTTGCATCTAAAATATTTTTGTAATCCTTTAAGCGTAGCAGCAAACTGTTGAACTATAATGGATAATGAACATTGCATTACTAAAACCTTTTGTTACCAATCGCAAAATTAAAGGTAGTTCCCAAACATTTTTATATGAAAGGCATGTGTGACGCCGTCCCTCCAATGACTCCAGTGTCTCCAGTGTCCCTCCCCCTTCTTTATCAGTTATACTAATGATAAACCAGTGTAGACTTAAAGCTTTATTATATGTCATAATGACAAATGTAAGCCGAGTCTTATGCCTGTATTACTACGCGAATAAGTAGTACACTTGTTATAAGTAGGACATTTGCTATACGCACTAAAACCAATTAAGAATTTATTGTTGACGTTTGGGAAATATTTACGCAGTCGCAAAATACGTGGGTATATTACAAATTTAATTTTCTTCCAATTCATATTAAAAGAATCATACTCGTATTACTGGATTTTTTTTTAAAATGTTGATAATTTTATCACCTTTTATATAAATTAGGTTCAAACTTTATCACCTTTGATAAATAAATAATTTCGGAATATAGTAAATTAAATTTTTAAAAGTACGTCTAGTTAGTTAATCCTTGTTTCACAAAAGTGTTTTAATTTCATGAAAATCTGTTATAAATGACGGTCATGATTAGATCCGTTTGAAAAATGTTTCTGCTTCTAAATGCGTTACGCTCTAAAGTTACCTTAAAAACTAATTAGAATAGTTTCTGAAAAGTTAAAATAATCTCATCAAGTATAATCAGTTTATTTAATAATAACCTAAGAAGAAAAAATAATGTAATAATTGTACACTTAAAAGATGAAATTGATTGATTTTTATTTTAAATAAGTTTGCTATAAATTATCATAAAAGATGTGATCCCAACGTACGATGACTTATTAAAAACAAAATTAAAAATAAATTAAGATAAAGTAATTTCTAACCGTTAATTTGGTATCTCACTAAAGTTAGAGAACAAACAATTTTGCAAAGAAACGAAATAAACCTTTCTAAGAATGTATTTGATTGGCAACTTCAAAAAGTTAGAAATTAAATATTTGAAAAATTATATTTTTAGCTAGTTTAATTTTTAACTTTTTATTTTATAATTTTTAATTTTATTTATTTTCAAAATATGAACTGATTGGAACAAGACCGTTTGTAAAGGGTAGGGACCTACATCTTTATAAAATTAAGTATGGGAATGCAGAGAAACTTCGTTAAGAAACTACTATCGAGGGAGAGCTAAGGTCGTCTGGAATGCAGGAGTTTGTATTATTTTATAGCCTATATTTTTCAGATAACTTCCTTTATATAAGGATATTCATATACTCTTTTATATACATTTTATATAATATTAAAGAGATCAGGCTAAATTCATTATAGAGTAACAGTTAAATAATTACAATAAATAAAAAAAACATATATTCTATGACTAACCCACCGGGATGGTCTAGTAGTTAATTTGTCTTTGCCAATCAGTTGTTTAACAGCTAATTTTCGAAGTAGAAGGTTCGGAGGTTCAAATCCTAGTAAAAGTGAGTTGCTTTTATAAGAATTTGAATACCAGAAAATGGATACCGTTCTTCTTTAGTCGTTGGGATTCAATTAAACACAGATCTTAGGAATGGTAGGCCTTTGCCTTTTTTGTTGTAATGGGAGCAAGCTAAGCTCACCGCTCTCCGTCACCCCGAGGCCGGACCCGCAATTAAGCATAACTCAGCCCCGGGGCGGAAGTTCCGATAAATGAATCAGATCATCTACTCACACCTTCAGCTCTTGATTCTGGTGACTCGAAGTTCTTCTATCGCTTACTCCAGACCAGAGGGATCGGGGCGACCCCGTGCTTCATCATCCCAGCCCATCCCTGCAAGCAAGGATGTTCTACAACTCCACAGAAGGCTGTCCCCTCCCCCGGATCCATTTCACGGTCAGCCAAACCAATATTTTTCTTGCTCCTCTTTTTTGTAAATTACGTTGGTGATCTAACCAGGAATTTTTTCCCAGCCCTTCTGACTTGCCAACATCGTTGTCATTACGTCCTCAGGGGATTCATCCGTCACATCCAGCTTACGCTTCATTTCCTCTCAACTATTACACTTCAGGAACACATGTTCCACCGATTCGACGCCCCACAAAACAAACAGTTGTCCCAAGCACGTCTGTTGAACCTACAGAGATACTTATTGAAAGCCCCATGACCGGTGAGGAATTGGGAGAGGTAGTGGTCTACCTTCCCGTGCCCCTCTCCAGCCAGGGGCCCAACCAAGGAAGCAGTTTTCTCGTCCACCCAGCCACTTCCGCGGTATCCCACATCTCCTCCCATTCGATTATTTAAAGTGACCCTGCATCATCCTTAGACATCCCGTGATAAATGTGATATCGTTGTCGAGCAATTAACAGAGTTGGTGGGACGCCCGTCAATACACACGCAGCCAGCGCTGACAACGTACGATAGCCGCTAATGATTTTAATACAACCTCTCCGTTGTATGGATTGTAACTTACGAAAATTCCGTTTCGTATCCAAAGCCTCCATTCATGCTGGTATCGCATATAATAGCACCGCGGTATTACCCGCTAAGTAATAATCTGCGTTTTGAGGTCCTTGGCCCCTGTGGGCATACGTGATGTAAGCACGTATGCTTCCTTAAGCAGGGTGATCCTGCTTAAGGAAGTTACAACAGCTGCTGCCTTCTTAGAGACAAAATCAATATGCTGGTTGAATAAACTTTTTCTTTCTAACCATATCCCCAAATATTTCGCAACCACTTCTGTATCATTCACCCAAATCCGTATAGGACGTAATCTGCGCCGTCCTACCATAGCCACTGCTTGTGTCTTCCAAGGTTCCAATTTCAGTCCACGCTAACACATCCAGTTGTTGAATTTTCGTATTGCATAATTCGCACAATGTTCGACATCGTCCTAAGTGTTCCCTCTAACTAGGAGCGCAATGTCGACCGCATGGGCCACTAATTTGACATTTTTGGGTAACTCCATCCGTAACAAACTATCTATTGTGATATTACAAAGAAGAGGGCTTTGAGGCGAACCCTATGGTACCTCTCCTCCTAAGTGGCACTGTAGCTCCCCCTCCTCCGACTCAAACCACCTTCCTATTATGTAAAATATCATTAATAATCGAACGGAGGTAGTTGCTAATACCGCATAGACGTGGTTCTTCATCTACCGCAATGTGCGACACACTCCCGAGGGCGTTCCGGACCTCTAGGAGAACCATCAAGGGAATCTCTCTAGTCCTCCATGTGCCAGCACGATAATCCTCCACCCATGATAATACCCGGGTTATGGCGTCTGTGGTGACTTCCCCTTCATGAAGCCAAACTGGAAATCTGCCAGTCCCCCCTCTATTCAATTTCCGCCACCAATCTGCACGCCAGGAGGCGTTCATAGACCTTTCCTAATACTGGTAACAGGCAAATCGGTCGGAATTTCCTTTCCTCTTCACTGTTCCGGTTTTTCTCTAGCAACACAACCCGGCCAACCTTCCAACACTCCGGGAACGTGACATTAGTCACTGCCGTATTCAAAGCCTCCAGTAGCAGCCATGGGTCATTCTTTATTAGGCCATTTAGTAGCCTTCCTTGGACCCCTTCACACCCCGGGCTCTTCTTGATATTCATGTGCTTTACTAAAGTGGTAAATTCATTTATCGTGATTCTCGAGGCATCTTCCCAGTCGGTAGCATGATTTTGCGTCGGTGTCAGTATAAATAGGCTGTTGACTGCGTGTTCCACTGTTATTTTCGCTAGAGGGGCACCGCATCTCTTCATGATAATGCGGTACGCCCTACCCCACGGCTCAACTTCCAGGTCCTCCACCAGCTATTTCCAACACTTCCGTTTTGATTCTTTCATGGCGTACGCATAGGCGTCCCTAGCCCTTCTGTAATTGAGGTGAAACACTTTCTCTGTTCCCTTCTGTAACGCTGAAGCATTCGTTTATGGTGCATTACCTGCCGTCTGAGTTGCCCAATTTCTGGGGTCCACCTGTACACATCCTTTCTGTTCCGATTCCCTGAAGGTCTGATTCGTTCCGACTCCTCCTGGATGATCTGTTGAAGTGTCTCTGGATCAGACGCATACCCTCAATCAGTTCTGCTCAACACGGCTGCAGTGAAGATTCTTCTAACTGCCTCATGTGTCGGTCACCAATTTCTGTTTTTGAATAACTGCAGGAGTACATCTCTTCGCACATTGAAACCAATTCCTCTATGATCAGACAGAAAATCTTCTTCTACAATGCTCCAGCCTGTAAGTAATGCCAAGGGCGTCTTACTGATCAAGAGTTATGTCCACAACCGAACCGTCTCCCGTGCCCACAAAAGTGGGGATTCCAGGAGTACCATCGTATACCATGTCCACTGACCTATGGCAGCAGCTTTGGCTTCCTAGTTTGGCTTCTCTAGTAGTATTCCGCCGTCTCGGAGTTGAAATCACCAAGTACCATTACTGAGCAGGGTAACGTTTGAATGACTTGCAGAATGTCGTCTAGAGATCGTTCGTATCGCTTGTCGTCACAATTAGGCGAGATATATCCAAACACAATTGTAATATCTGTTATCTCTATACTCAATATCTGTTAATGCAATATCTCTATACTGGCAAATCCATGCTCACTCCGCGAACGGAGTACATCATATTTACCAGAGATGTTAATGATGGCTACTGCACAGTCCTCATCAGTCTACCATCTATTCGTTTCTGTCATTATTCTGTTGGGTTCTGTGATGAAGACCAGATCATAGTTCTTCTGCGAAAAAAACTGAGAACCAAGTCATGAGAGACCCGCCGTCTACCTGCGTTGAGATATAAACAGTTCATTAACGGTCTTGAAGAACCCAACATCCGCTTCGCAGGTCTCCTTGAGGACAGTTGACACTCCCTGTCCTATGGCCAGCCGTATTGCAATCCAGGCACCTGGAACCCAGCTGACGTGTTCCAATCTGATGTTCGGTACTTCTGATCCACAGAAGTGTTCCATACTTTTGATCAATCTGATGTTCCGCAGCGAAAACACATTTTCGTACGGTCGGGCCCAGTACACCTGGAGGAAGAGTGGCCTAACCTCTAGAAACAGAAACACCGATAGTCCTCCCTTTTCACCTCCAGTTTATAGGAATGCCACCCCACTATTACTATCTCTCTCTATCCCCCAGTGTTGCAGCAGCTCGAGCGGGGATGTGAACAGTCGCTCGTTTCGTCTCTCCGTACGCAGCACTCAACGCAGACACCTTAACTGGGGTCTGTGGTCCAGTGATTTTGCGAAACGCCACCACTATTTTACCTTCTTCCACGTCTGCATCCATACCGTTAATATCATATGTTGTCATCCGCCTATCCAGTGGATTATTTGTGACTGTGATTTTTCAATCTTCTTACCAATCCGCTGAAGAAATTCGGATTTCTTGGTAGAGGCATCCCTCACCCTGAGCTATTAAAAACGTAGTCTGCGTTTCCTTTTCAGCAGACGTTTTTGACTCAACACTATCATACATTGCTAACACTGTGCTCTCTAGGTTCTGCGCTAATTCATGTATGCGGAACGCTGCATCCCGTATCTCCTTCTTTTTAGTACGGTTAGTCATGCATAGCACCACTAGCCTGATAGCTTCTGCAAAGAGCTGTCCCATGTCAGTCCCGTCAGAGGAATCACCTTCACTACCACCTTCTACCTGCGAATGTTCCCTCTTCTGGGGGCGGGGGTTTGTCGGTCTCCTTTGACTTGTCCAACTCATCCCCTCGGACCCGCGGATAGCCCCCTGTCCTGTCGGCAACCGAGCTGTCTCCCGCCGCGCTTTTCCTACTCTTTGGGCCTTCTAGTGACGGGGTATGGGACTTTGTTCTCTTCTTCTGCCGTCTCGATATGTCTGGGAGTCCCTGGTCCATTTCCACCAAGTCAACCCCCTCCAGGTCATCACACATGCCCTCTTCGTCGCTCTCTTCTGAACACGAAGGAAGCGTAACCTCGCCCACAATTATCCCTCTTCTATTCCCGTAGAGAACATCCCTACGAGCTTTACGAAAGGCCTTCTCCGCCTCCTTCGGAGGGCTCTCTTTCGGTGTTTAAATTGACCGAGTTTCAGTCTTTCGCGACATAGTAATTTATTTCACTGAATAACAATTAAAAAAAAAATCAAATTAATAATTCTAACTTCAAATTATAAATAAACTTGAACAGATGGCAGAGGGAGATTTTTCAGCAGAAAATTTCCCTCCCGGAACAGCTGTCGTTATTTTTCAATAAAAATCAATTATTTTTACAAATCATAAAGTATTACCAAAAGCCGACCAGTCTATCAGTTATCCGTTATATACAGTTAGTAGGCAACGGTGGAAAATAAGTAAATAAACCAAATAAACAAATTTTGTTACGTAAGTAACACAACTTAAAAAAAAAACAAAAAAACGCAAAATACACACTCAAAACTTTTAGAAACAGTATAAAGAAAGACACCACACAAAACCAAGCAAAAAACTACAAAACATAAAAAACAGAGCATGTAAAGGTGGAGCCAATATATACACGACTGCACGCTTCAGAATTCAAAACCGATCTAGGAACGGTAGGCCTGAGTCTATACATTGCTACATCTTATTTACATATTATATATCATCCTCATCTCAAAGAGTTGGAGAGAGGATTACTTATTATTTCACTAGTTGAACAGGTTGCAACTACTTATTAGGAAAAAAAAAACAAAAAAAATTAAAAAATATTTATTTAAACATTTTTCTTTAAAAAAAAGAAAATTATTACATTTTAAGTTCATCATTATAGGAAGATCTACAGTAAAGTAAAAAAATCTGTTGTGGATAAAACGTTACTTTCTTGTACGCCTATTAAATTACATACACAAATTTTTAGAAGTATATAAAATTTTATTTCACTAATAACTTCTATTGTTTTTCATATTTTTTTTATTGTTATTATTGAATTATTATTTATTGTAAAAATGTTTTTACAATCACAGGTTAATAATTATTAATAAATCAATACATTTAAATTAAAAAAAAAAGAAGTAAATGAAGTCGAATTCGAACCGTTGTGCTTTCCCCTTGTGAGATCAAAATATTTCATTAATTAAGATTTTATTTATCTATAACTCTGAAACCAGTGAAAATAAGTACCACTTATGACATATCGTTGAAAATCTCTCAATGAGGGCTTATTATTGCAGTTAAGAGAATGTCCAAAATCCAAAATTTTTGGAATTTTAAGACATTTTTGGTCAAGTAGATTGCAATTAAAAGGGAAGGTCACACAGCTAGATGTTACAACAACCCTAAATCCAAAATTTCAACAACCTACGGCTAATCGTTTTTGAGTTATGCGAGATACATATGTACGTATGTAAGTACAGACGTCACGCCGAAACTAGTCAAAATGGATTCTTGGATGATCAAAATGAAACTAAAATCACAATATTTCCTTTACTTCGTACAAGGAAGTAAAAAAGAAAATAGTTTTATAATGTTGTGCTCTGTAATGCTTGACCATATTTAAACAACATTTTTAGAAAAGGTCGAATTAAGAATTTATTTTTGTTGTAGAACGGTCAAAAAGGAGATACAATTGAAACATTTAGTTATGTAAATTAAGTGCCATAAAGTTAATTGTTATTAGCAACCTGTCATGAATATGAATATCAAGCTATTTCCGTCTATGAAACAACCTTCTCAAGAATAACAGGCATTCTCGGTTTACTACAGAAAACGAGATGTAAAATAGATTCTTGTTACTGCTTACTGAATCTAAAATACGCTTGCATATCATCAGCATATCAAATTAACTTAATAATAATTAAGTAAATATTTCGCTTTAAAGGTGAAATTTTACTCTGCTCATCATAGAGACTGGCGGTAAAGGGAAATACCATTACAATTAGAGAATACAGCTCTAACAAATATATTATTTACCTCAAGTATATCCATCATAACCATAAAAAACACTGGACAATATAAATTTTCCATTTTCGTTAATTTTCTCGCTCTCTGTAAAGTGATATAAAATATTAAACTATACGAGTGATTACGGATTACGTGATTACTGATGTACATAGCTATTAAGTTTTTTAATAGGGAATACTGTCTTGTAATTTTGTAAGTTTTGTAATATTAAAGGAGTCATAATGAATGAAAACAATGTATATCAGTAAAAATGTAATTTTAAAATTCTCTAATCGGTAGGTTGATCAAGGGCATTTTGAGGCAGCAAGCTCAAGAACAACCAAGATGGCCCCCCACTTGAGTAATTGAAGATTACTGCACGCTACATGAAGTGTGGGATTCAATGGTGCTGTGTAGAGTTGGTGGCATTGAACGAAGGAAAGGGATATCATGATCCGTCCGAAAACAGTCAAAAACTGCCATTATGATGTTTTCATGCAGGTTGGAGTTCCTGCCTTACTTTGCAGTGGCAGAAATTTTGCGGTACGTTAGTTTGATGAAGAGGATCTCAGAAATTGCCTAAAATTTGTCCACATATTTTGCTTTGTAATTTTTTCCTTGTAGTTATGTAAAACCGGAGAAATTTATACTCTGGAACAATTATAAGCACGGTTTCGGGAAGGTTTTCCAAGTGTCCATTAGAACTTCCCGTAGAAGGTCCCCATCTCCAATTGTTTAGGAAAGTTGATGGGTGGTGTAGGTGTCATATTAAATTTTAAATTATCCGTAATATTTCGATTAACAGAGATAAATATCAAAATTATATTTATTATTTGTCCACAGAAAATATAGAAATTTAGCGATACATCAACGCGTAGTTCCTTCTCTCACACATTATATAAATATTTTAAAAAATAAACGTAAATTGTCAGCGAGAGAGAGTATGATAGTCTGTAAATAATATTGAATCATTCTAAAATATCCTATACAAAATAATCAATTCAAGAGGGAAATCGGTAACAAAGTCGGGGATTGAATAATCCCCCCCCAAAAAAAAAAATACTATGAACTAAAATAAGGAATATATTTAATTCTTGCGCATAGTTTCTCATTTACATAAAATTTTATGAAAAATTATTATTTGTTTTTTGTTTAAAATTTTACGTACCATCTTAAAAATTTTTTTTAATGACAAATTATTAAGAGAAATTAGTTTTTTGCTTAATATTTTACATTCATATTGAAGTAATAATTTATTAAAATACGAATCAAAATGATCTTTTCATCAAGAATTGATTATTTGTGCGTGTAGCATCAACAGAATACAAGACGTTAGATGTCGTATTCGTAATAGCTAGTAGCAACCAATAAATCGATTAAATCACTCTCAAAAATAGGCATTCCCAATAAAAATTAGTATTCTATTTCAGGATCGCATAGAATAGTGAGGATTATAGTGGTTTCTCGTTACATTTTTTTTTAATATCTCATATACTATCACACATCAGCACGCCAAATGCTTAAAAATGCAGGTGATATTCAATCCTTTGTCAAGTTCTAACTTTGCTTGGTTCATTACAGTGTTTATTTGTACCCGTATAATGAACATCTTTCACTGAAAAAAAAAAAAAACGAAACAATTCTGATTAGTTCCACTTAACATCTCTTGCTTTATGTAGGTATCAGTCAAGACTATAATAAATAATTTATATCAACAAATAAGTACCCCTTTATTTGGGTGGGGGGGAATATTACATACAATATTTCCATTCAGTATGGGTTGATTTATTAATTCTCATGTAGACTTTCCTTAAGCTTGCAACTATTTTTCAATTAATGTAAGGAAATTTATTTTTTCTGTATTTTTTGGTATTACTTATCATTAAAATGAATGGGAAAAAGAATGTATACAGGTCCCACGAAGAAAGGGAGAAACTATAAGGACGTGTTCTGCTGGTGAAAATAATGAAAAACGTTCATATAAACATTCGTGTTGAAAAGCTTTGTTATAGAGTTACGCTAGCGAAACATTTCGCCCGGATTTTAGCTCTTCTAATAAAAAGAAGTTTTCCTGTAATTTTTGGGATTCTATTTGAACAGTAAACTTGTAATTTTACTCTACTATTTTAGGGTATTTCAATTGCAATTTGATCTAAGAAAAAGGGTAAAACAGGTCTGAGAACTATAATTCCGGTACGTCCGTTAAACACAAAATTCGGTGTCGAAAAACAAGTTTTTCTTAGGTTTGTAGTTCAGTAGCTTTATTAAGTGACTAATAAATGAGGAAGAATTAATACAGTACTTGTAGAGATTTTAATTCTTACAAAATTAATCTAAATACAGCCAATAAAAAGTAAATAAAAACTGTTAAAAAACGGATTTTGCTGTAAAAAAATAGATAGAAAATTGTATTATTCTTTCAGCACCTAAAAAACATTATTCTAATTTTAGCAAACAAAACAATAAAATATATGAAATGATAAATGGTAACAGAATAATAAATCTGAAGTTACAGTAATTGTTCGAAATCCCCTCCTTAAAAATGTATACAGCACTTTGCTCGATGTGAAATATTTCCGGTGGCTTTCCGTATCATTTCA
Organism: Zanna intricata; assembly: GCA_010016005.3. Lineage (NCBI taxonomy): Eukaryota > Metazoa > Arthropoda > Insecta > Hemiptera > Fulgoridae > Zanna > Zanna intricata. The sequence goes on from JAAAKQ030037843.1 coordinate 17,314, forward strand.
GAATCATTTCCTAAAAATTCAATAGCATTTCGTATTTTACTATTCACTTTTTGTTGGTAAACTATCATTTTAATATGGCCCCAAATATAATAATCTAGTGGCGTTTTTAGATTATCGTGCTGGCCAATCGATTTGTCCACCACATCCGATTCAGTGTAAGAAATTAGTATTCAAGTGATTTTTAGCTACTAAAGAAAAATGATTTTTAAAAATTTGTTATTTACTTTTTCTTTATTTTTTTTTAATTTTTTAATTTTACATTTTATTTTATTTATTTTTATTAAATTAAATTAATTTCTTCAGAATTAAATTCTCTGCAAGTTTTGTCACTAAATATTTATTAGTTACACATTTATTAGTTAAATGAAGCTGTTGTACTACAAACCTCAAAAACTTCTTCTTTGACACCGGATTTTGTGTT
>JAAAKQ030037843.1:17834-30787 GCA_010016005.3 Zanna intricata
TTACACATTTATTAGTTAAATGAAGCTGTTGTACTACAAACCTCAAAAACTTCTTCTTTGACACCGGATTTTGTGTTAACGTCGGATATCTTTAAAACTACCCAAATTATAGTTCTGGGACATGTTTTGCCTTAAACCAAGCAAAAATTATATAAGAAACCATTAATTTTACTCCTTAATTTAGGTCTCAAAAATTACAGTAGGGCTTCTTTTTATTAGAAGAGTTGAAATCCGGGAAAAATTTTCGCTACCTGTAACTCGAAAACAAAGCGTTTGCAGACATATGTTTTTTATGAATATTTTTCATTATTTTCATTAGTAGAACATGTCTTGAAATTTTCTTCTTTTTTTTGTGGGACATTCGGTATAACAATTATTAATTTTCTTATACTTATTATTTCGACTTATATTTATTTTACCGAGGTAACTTTGAATTTATTTATTAATTTTGATGTTTATATACTAGTCTCAGAAAATAATTTCAGTACATGAAAAAATTAACTATAAACTAATCACAACTTGATTTTTTTAAAGTTAGTTGTACATGTAGGAAATATTTTATTAATTACAATTGCTGCAATTTATGGAAACAATAGATCCCTTTCTTAACTAAATTTTACATCTTAAATGAAAGTTAATTACTTTGTTAATAATAAGTAGTAAATTAAGTAACATTTTTATTGGCAATTTTAATTCATCAGAATTATAATTGCCAGTAAAAATTGTCTATTCATATTAAAAGATCTAACTTGCATTATCTTGTAAATAATTTATAATCCATTAAATTTAAGTCACTTTGTGTCCACTTACTTTTTGAGTTATTATTTAAAAAAGTCTGTAACAAATTTTTATATGAATTTGCCATTACATAAATTTATTTTAGGATGAATTAATTACAATTTTGAATAAACAATTGCAGATTAATTTTTTATTACATTTTTACGTGTATGTGCAGTTTTCCTAAAGTAAACTATAAGATTTAGACAGCAAGTGACCATTTCGCTACTGTCCTGGCGAAAAATGATTCCTCGTTTGTCACTGCTGATAGAGCAACACCTCTTCGGCTCACCGCTCGACAGATTGAAGTGGTTGTCGGCAACATCGCCCGCCGAATCAGGCAAGAACCGAGGCTTACGCCTCAATTACTGCAGGATATCATCGCTCACCTGGCACGGTTTGAGCCTGGTAACAGGAGGCATCGAAAGGTTTACTGGTGGACTCCCAGGATAGCTGAGCTGCGTAGGTAGTTGCAAGTGGCAAGAAACGAGTCCAACGGTTAAGGCGATGTGGGCATGTGGATTATGATTTGGCTGAGCGGAGTTATGTTGATCTCAGGAGGACCCTCTGCTATGAGATAAATGAACCAAAAGGCAGAAATGGCAGGATCTGTGAGCAGAACTGGACAATGACATGTAGGGGCGTGCGTACAGGATAATGACTAAAAGATTTGGTAGACGGTTGCCTGTCCTCACGGTTGAACAGGTTAGGGATTACGTAGCTAGATTTTTTCCTTGACCAGAGATGCGGACTGTGGAGGTTCCATATGGTCAGATCAAATGTTTCTCGGTCGAGGAGGTAAAGTCAGCACTGTGTATGCTTGGATACAGTAGGAGACCGGGCTCGGATGGGGCTCTGTCTGCCGTTTTGAAGGCATAAATAAGAAGGCTCCCTGGGATGGACGTCGCGAACTATGGTTTGGAAGACTGGACAATTCCTAGGTGTTGGAAAGACTCCCGCTTAGTCTTTATTCTCAAGAGTAGAAATGGAGGCGCTGCTTCTGGTGTGCGTCCGTTATAATTGCTAAATACCATGGGGAAAGCTGTGGAAAGATTACTGGCCTTCCGCCTAACAGAAGAACAGAACGCTATTGACGGTAAAAACAGTACGGATTGTCAATACGGACAATCAGTAAGGGTTTTGGAAGGGTGTTCAATTGTCCGCGATCCGCAGAGTAACCGTATGGGCCACGGACATTAGAAGTGGAACATGGAGGATGCGGCGAATCCCCATGCTTGTCTTTTGGACGTATCTAACACTTTCGGTACTGTGTCATGGGACACGATTGTGGCTGCTCTTCTGGGGAAGGGCATTAGTGCATCACATCAGGTAGTATCTCCATGATAGATGGCTGGCTGCTGAACGGAAGGTGGTGATACGTCTTTTCAAGTTTTTGGTGGTATACCACAGCGATTCGTCTTGGGACCACTGCTTTGGGTCATTATTTTTTATAGCCTGCTTAGGCTTCAGTTGCCGCCCGGTGCTGAGGCCATAGCGTACGCGGATGGCTTGGCTGTTATGATTGCAGGGAAGACCGAACAGGAGTTGGAGGGCACAGGAAATGCCTCCTTGGAGATGATTCGAAATTGCTTAACTGAGCATGGTTTATCACTTGCTTTAGACAAATGTGAGTACATTACTGTCTGTAAGAAGGAGGCTTGGTGCTATTGATTTGCGGGTTGGTCAGCAACAGTTGACCGAGAGAGCTAAGGTAAGATATCTGGGGGTGACAATGGACAAGGCCTTCACAGAGTACGTATTGGAGTGCTGTAGCAGAGCCGAGAAGACCATGAAGTTATTTAAAATTATTATGGCTTCTCCGGTGGCGCCGAAGTCATCGAACGATGAGATTTATCATGTTGACCATCACTTCGGCTATACTATATGCTGCACCAGTATGGAGGGCTGCTGTCGATGTCCAGCGGAACAGAGCGAGACTACGAACGATATACCGAAGAACTTTGCTGGCCGTAATACACAGGTACCGGACAGTTTCCTATGAGGCGTCTTTTGTGCTGGCGGCGGTTGCTTCTGTTGATCTGCAGGTGATAGAACGGGCTGCAGTTTTTGATGGCTTGTGCAAGAACGAGGCAAAAGAGGTCACTATGATGAATAAGGTGGAAAGATGGCGTACAACAGGGGTATCAGCATGGACAAGGAGGCTGGTTCCTTAACTAAATACGTGGTGCACTAGACGGTTTGGAGTGTTGAACCACTGCATTACACTACTGTTCACTGGGCATGGCTGATTCGAGTCTTACTTCATAGAATTGGCAAGAGGGCTGCTGGAACGTACTTGTACTGTTAGGAAGACGATACTGCTGAGCACACTATGTTATTGCCCGGAATGGCGGCAGCAGAGAGCTATGTCTGGGCTGGCCGGACTCAGTCCCGAAGAAGTTGTCCCTTACATGCTGAGCAGTTACGAGTGCTGGAGGGCTGTGGACAGATTTGCGATGCAGGTCATGAGTGGGAAGGCTACTGGGGCCACGAGAAGGGGGCTGTGACTGGCTGCTGAGATGTAGAAGGAGGTTTGAAATGTTGGAGTCTTCACGGATCGGATGGCGGAGTCGAGGGGGAGAGACAGCCACCTGCTGAGTCGCCATGCGTCCCTGCTTGCGGAGATAGGCGGCGATAAGGACTCAGGGGGACTCCTAAACCCTTGACGTGAACGTGAATACACGCATACACGAACACCCACACATACATGAAAAAAAAAACAGTGTGGTGTGGATGAAGAAGTATGAATGAGTGAATGATTGCTGTAGAATTGAAGAACGAAGAAACGAAGAAGATGCACTACTGACAAAGTCCACAATAGTGTGGTGAAGAACCAAACTTGAGGGGGAAGGAGTGACGGATAGCCTTCTGCTGAGTTGTCATTTGTCATTCGCTTGCTCGGATGGGAGGCGATGATGATGTACGGGGACTCCTGATCCTCTGAACCTAAAGGCACCTCCCCGAGGCTGAGTAATGCTTAATTAAATCGGGGTGGCGAAGAGCGTTGAGGGGGGTTTAGTCGGTAGGGTTCAGGTCATTTTACGCTTTTAATAACATCTTGCGGAGCCTGTTAGCCTGTTTACTATCCTGAGATGGATAGCGTTCTGGGTCCGAACCCCACACACTCCACGATGATCTCTTGGTGGCGTGCGTAAATGCATTCCTTCATCATCGAAAAAAATATTATACGATTTTTTTAAAACTTGTAAAATTCTTTAAATATGCATAGCTTCTTATACTCTTGAAAAGGCAGATAACGTAAAAATAAGTGTAAAAAGAAAAAAACAAATATTATTGAGATTGAAACAAAAATGTAATGTCCGTTTTACTTTTTTTTTTATCTCTGTAAATTCAATAAACTTCCCGTTCTTTTTTTTAACCAGAGCGCTACAAAATGAAGGCGGTTAAAATAAATAATTTGTCGCTCATCATGACTAAAAAAAATTACTCTGCTTTCAATCCCGTTAAATATTTTCTGATAATAAATTAAAATATAAATACAATACAAAAAAACAATTCACAGGATTTAAAAAAAAAGCAATTTTCTGATATCGGCACTGAAAATCAACCGTCGATCAAAATGGAAAAAAAAATAGCAGGGAAATATCTGTAGTAATAAGGACAACTTCCCAGGAAAATATTAATATTTAAAAGTTTTTTAAGAGTAACTTTTATTAAATGTGTCCTTTAACTATAAAATAGGATTCATTTTAATCATGGTATTATATGTTTTTAAGTGAAAAATATTTTTTAAATGTTATTAAAAATCGGTTAAAAAATTATTTTAGCCAGAATAGAAGATAACAAAATATTGCTAGTGATTTAAATATTACAAGCATCGTCGAGTTAAGAAACAGGGTTTTTTTTTCTAATTTTAATATACAGAAATTTATTATTATAAAATTGATATGAATATTTACATAAAGGTACAACTTTTATTTTCAACATTCATTTGCAGGTAACGTTACACAATTCAAGCAGAAAGAAATATAAATAAAATCTGAAAATAAGAATTTATTCTGTAATTTATTTATATGTAAGGGAATTTTCTACGATGAACGATTCCAGTAAAAACGCTTTTCATCTTTCGTGGTCTCTTATTTTTTAAATCTTCTTTCCTACGTTCTATGAGAGTTTCAAATTTTCTTCTTCTCACTGCCTTAGCTCTTCTTTCTTATACGTTTTTCCTCTATGATCGATCATTACTGAAAATAATTTCTCTCCTATTTTTTTTAATATAAAACATAAACATAAATCCAGTGTTTGTTTTTCTTATTTTTCAAGCTCTTGTAAAATTGATATCGGTAAAAAACTGACTTACCGGTTTTATTTATATTTCTCGACGGCTTTGGCTTTCTTGAGTCAAAATATATATTAACATGTTCTTTAATTTTATAATTCGTTTCTATTGATTTGAATTTTTTAAACTGTTTTCCTCTAACTGACTGTTACCATACATTTAAGCAGGAATTTTTTACTTTAATAACTTATCTATATTTAAAAAAAGAAAGTCTCATTCTAGACTTAGAAAGTAAAGTGGTTTTCCAATGTCTTAACTATTGAAATAAATATTTCATAGATATCAATATGATAAACCTTAACAAAGGCTGGTAATATTTAATCCTGTAAGTGGAATTTTATCTCCATAACTACAGAGATGTGTGTTGAATACCATTATTTTTTAGAAAGCCACTGCAAATAGTGTCATACTAGACACTTTGGATGCATTATAGCATGAGAAAGACAGTCTAAAACTCTAACAATTTGTTGGATTCTTTTTTACACTGTTTCCAGAAGGTTTTTTACAACTGTCTTCTATCATATTGAATTTTTATTGCTATTTATGGTTTAACATATCTTATAGAATATTTTTGTTATTTAAAATAAAAAAAGTAAGTAAATAAATAAATAAGAAATAATTAAGGTCGTAACAGAAATATTCATAAAAACAGGAATGGTTCATTTTTAAGCTACATATAAATGCTGGGAAAGTTAGCGGCAATGTTGTTAATTTTTTTGATTAGTTTTCCATTGACCATCTTTACAGAAAATGTAAGTAGCGTTTTGTATGAATATTATTAATAAATAATATACATAGTGGAATTTGGAATTATTAATTGATAAACATTGGTTGATTTCAATTAAGACAAATGTACGCTATAGATTATTCTTTAATATGTACCTGAATAAATAGAAATTTAATTAACGGATTTGTGTATTCAGTAGATTTATAATTCTATCTGGTTTGTAACACGTATAATGAAAAATTTTATCCAGATAGTATTTATCCCTTACTAGTTCACAATCTATAGCCTTATTGTTTAGAAAAACCAATAATACGCTGCATATTCATTTTAAAAAAACAATAATTCTCTCTTATTTTTTCAATGATTTCCTTAAATTTTATTAAATCAATCAATGGAGATTATAAAATATGCATAGAATTGGCTCAATTATTTTATTTATCACTTTTTTTGTACAATGTTTGATAATAGCACTTGATGACTGGGTTAATAAATGAGAAGTCCAGAGTTAGATACCATCTAAAATTATCAGGTGATGAAAATTCTATTTCAGGACAGCTGACTATATGTATTTCTGTAGTATAACTAGGTATATCATCAGAGGATGAGATGAATGAATTGTAGCGTGTGTGAAAAATGCCATGCTTGACCGGGATTCGAACCTGGGACCTCCGGGCTGAAAGGCCGAGACGCTACCACTCACCGGCAATATAACTATTGTTTTTAAGGGTAAAATAAAAAAAATTAATGATTTTTAAATTCATTTAAAAATAAGAGGGAAGACATTTTAGGATTTTGGATAATCATTAAAAAGAGATTAATGAAAGCTAAATACAAACATATATTTGACTTTCATAGATCTAGAAGAAGAGCAAGTGAACTAGACTAGCCGTTTTGAAGTTTTGAGTGTAGTGGTATTAAATATATGTTAGAATAGTGATATGTAGTTTCTACTTAGGAGAAACAATAGTGATAAGTTGTGAACATCTAGAAGAGGCCAGGATTAGACAAGTTATACAGCAGGGCTGCATGTTAACATCATATTTATTCTATGAATACACACAGAAAAGACTGAATAAGGTAATAGAGAAGTTGAAAAGTGGGAGGAGTAGGAATACAAGGAGAGATAGTAGATACAGGAAAATTTGCTGATGATATAATAATATTGACTGACAATGAGCAGAATCTAATGGTAATATATTAGATGACAGATGGGTTTGAATTTGTACTAAATACAAGGTAAAATATGTGCATCAGTAAGACCAAGATACTTGGCAGTTCAAAATAATCACAATGGGTGCTGCAAGGAGAGCTTTTGAAATTGTGGACTGCTTTATATATTTAAGCAGTAAGATGATTTCAGATTACCGATGTAAAAAAGGGAGTTAGCCATATCCACCCAGTTGACTGGATTTAATTTGTAATTTGCGTAATTTGTTCATTTCAACCAAACAATGATGACCTCAAAAAAAGATGTTAAAAATTTTGTGTGGAGTGTGTTTTTGTATTTGAGTTGATAAGATTCTATAAACAGTATACTTTTCTATAATCAGTATAATCAGTATATATTATTTTAAATAAAATATTTTTGGTCATTTAAAATTTATTTCAATAACCTTTCAGTCCAACTCACTATACCTATATAAAAGATATTCAAACTCACCACCCATTAAATGAAATAACCATTTGAATTCCTTTGGATAACATTTGCAATTAAATATTTTCCCTCTGGATCAAGTATCAACGGAGTCTCTGTGTAATAAAGTGCTAACTATGTTGTTTTATGTAGATACATATTTTTTAAAAATCCAGTTGAATGAAGTAGAATTTATGTTCTTCCAGGTTGACCTCCATGTAATTAGAAATGCATCTTTCACCAATCTTAAAAGAAAAAGTTTATAACTGAGAAATTTTTGTTTTATATAGCATTTATAAGTGTTTCAATGACAAATCATTTTCCTTTATAAACTCCATCAGTGTAGTGAAGCTGTGGAACAGCTTGTTTAGTTGGTGTTTTATCAATCCCAATAGTAAACATTTGCAACAGTAATCTATAGTTTTAGAACACGAGGTACGTTATATGTGCTAATTTCAATCTACTAGTAACTTTTAGTAGATGAATAAAGGTTAAGAAAATTGTAATGCTGCATACCAATCACAGAAACATCCAATATACACATTTCAGTAACAGTAAATTTTTGGGTAACTTCACAAATTAACCAATGTTCATTTATGCAATTACTCGAGTGGGTAACCAAACGTACTCAAATAATTGTGGTTACTATTATTATATTTTAAACAATAAAAATGGAAATAATTTTTCAATATAATAACTTTAGTTGTAAAAGTAACATCAGAAATAGTATTTTCTAATTTTCAATTAGGTTTTTACAAAAGGGGGGATATCCTTAACACTTTTCCATTGATCAAAAAAGTTAGCTGTAACAAATAATTGGTCAAGTTCAGTCCACAATTCTTTCATTTCACACAATTCTAGAACTTTCCTATCAAAGGTTGATTATTTATAATAAAATTTAAGTAGAAACAGAGCAAGAACCATATAAAAAGGTATACTTAATCTTTGTTCCAAAATAAATTCAAATAGCGAACTGTTTATTTTTAAAAGTATATTTTTCTTTTTATTTCTTTCACTACATTGGAATAAGTATCTCACATGGCTTCCAGCCTGGTGGAAGAAATCAAAGAGTAGCTGATAGGGCTTCCAACCCTGGCGGAAGAAATCAAAGCATATGGAATGAGAATAAATATAGGAAATATTAAATTAATGTGAGTAAATCATAAAGAGTATTTAATGGTAAGGAAAAGTGTAGGAAGATAATAAGTAAAAAGTTTCAGATATTTGAGGGGTAGGAGAGTGTAATGAAAATAAAGGTAGGATAGCAATAGTATAGGAATCCTTCAATGAAAGGAGGGAATTACTATGTAATAAAAATCTGGACTTAAGAGTTAATGAAGAGGTTAACCATTATGTATGGAGTGTGTTACCTAAAGATTGTTTTGTGAAAGTAAAACATGAGCAATGAGGAACAGTGAAAGGAATTGTATTGAAGCTCATCAGATGTGAATATAGAGAAGGATAGTGAAAGTAAGATGGTCAGATAAAGTGAGGAATGAGGAAGTAATCAACAGGAGTAAAGAAGAAAGAGCATTATGTGGGAGGTCCACAAGGGTAAGGAAACTGGTTAAGACATCTAGAGGAATTAGAATTTTGGCAACTGCATTTGAAGGGTCAGTAGAAGAAGAAAGGTAAGAGGAAGAAGAAAAATAAAGTAAATAGATGAGAGGAATTTTGGAAACTTCAAGGAGGTGATGGAGAATGCTTGCGACAGAGGTGGATTGAGGCAGTGGTGTCATAATGGATCTGCCAACAGGGAGAACACCTGATGATGATAAGAAAATTAATATTCTTTGTTTATTTCCAGTTACTGTTGATAAATTAGTTATATATAAAAATTTTTATAAAGATGATCTTTTAAAATAGTGTTTTTATTGTTAGTGAGCTATTTCTAATAATAATAATATAAATTTTTATTAGTATATTGTTCGTCTTTTTTAATTTTTGAATTTTAGTCATTGTATAATACTGAAATCAAAATTTAAAAAAAAAATATTAAGCATTCTTAATGTTTTAATTTAATTCATTTTTTTCTGTCATTTATGCATTCTTTTACGACTGTTTACGTATATAGCATATTCCGCCAAACATAAATCAGTTTCTGAAAATCAACTATCTTCCATCTGTGTTTTTATCATTTATCTTTCATGTTTGTTACTTTAAACATATTTATTTATTCTCAATATGTTTATAAGTTTCTCTAATAATCAAGAGACAATTTTTTTTTCTTCAAGAAACACTCCTCCTTCTTTTCACATTCTACTATTTAATCTTTTCCTCAAATTTTGTTATAAAAACATTTCGAATTTTACAAGTAATTCTTATCTCAAATTCAATTCAATTCAATAACCCTGCATGGGGTACTTGTTATTCTTGAGATTTATTTTACTATTTTTGGGAATTTCTTATCTACTGGTTTACAAAAAACATTTTACTTACAGCTACTAATTAATAAGAATTTTATTTTTTTGGTAAGTTTCTAGATTATTATGAGATACTGCATAGCAATTTTCATTTTTAAAAATAATGTTGGGACAAACTTTATAGCCTACTATTGTTTGTGGCATACAAAGTTAGAAACTAAAGTAATTATTAACTTGTAATGATCAGTCATCATCTCTTGGCACAAACTGCAGAAATCTACAAATGTTACCATTAATTTACCCAAAATAGTTATGAGAAGTATGTGGCAATAAGTTAGTAATTGGTTGCAGACAACACAAATGTTTTAACAGATGTATATCCATGTATTAGTGTGCGTTTGTTTGTTTGTGTGTGTGTGTGTGTGTGTTGGTCGTTTTCAAATTTGGTTTAAGCCATCTTATGTCATAAGGTGGTGGGGGGATGGTGTTCTGTACATTTAATTTTTAATATATAAGGTCATTGTCTAAATTATTTTTAATTTTTATAGTAGTTTTAAATAGTGAAATAATCTTTGCTTCTTTAATATAACATCAAATTATTGTACTTTTTAATCACTGAATAAAATGATGTGAAGTTCAGACTGGACTAATAATTTTGGGGTTTATAAAACAAAGTTGAAAAAAAACTGTATAAGACTAATTATTTCATTTTAATTTCAATATTTTTATTGTCATAATATTGTTCACAAATATTTTTTTCATTATAAGAATTAATATTTTTAAAGTTCTGCTGAAATTTCCGTTTTTTAAAAATATTTTAATAGATTACATTTGTTATGAAACCTTTCTGTTTGTATCATGTATAATTAAAAAAAAATCATATTTAACTTTTAACTGAAGAACTTATAGTTTGAATTAAACATTTAATAACTATAAAACTGTATTCAGTATTAAAAACAAGGTTTTTTAAATGTTTATATATATATATATATATATATATAGCTCAATGGAAAACAAATCAGTTTTAAAAGCTCATAAACAAGAGAAACGATAAAACAGTGAGAGGAAAAAAATGAAAATTATACTGAAACAATAAAAACAAAAAAATGAAGGAAGTGAAGTGAGGATGTGAATGGTAAAACTTAGTTTATACAGTTGCAACTCAAATCAGATAAAGACACAGACATCCAACACATGGAGTCGTTTTAGCCTTCAAACATTTCACTATTGACTAGATGGTTAATACCCAAATAGTTCAAATGGTTGTTTAGCCGCAATTTTATTTTTTACCGAAGTGCTGTATTTTTTAGACATACGGTAAACTCATGTTCCATGTATGTGAGGTTCCATATGGCAAACAGTAAGATCAATCAATGGAACTCACTGTTTCTGGTTGGAAGCTTGCTGCTGCACATCCAAAAATGCTGCTGAACAACACTGCTTCCTTTCCAGACACCTGTTGATAACTCTGATAATTCTATGGGTTTGTTCAGTAGTGGTAGTTTGACTTCTAAAGCCAAACTGATGGTCAGCAATAATATCTTTGCTTATTAATATAAATAAATGTCTTTGATGGAGGTGCCTCTTAAAGTTGTCAGAAACAACTGGCAATATGCTTATGGGTCTGTATGAAGGTGCAGGGGTTTAACAGCTTTCAAGACTATTGTTTTTTATACTTTTCACTCTGACAGGAAATATGTTGTGCATAGAATTGCATTAAAGATGTGAATTATAAACAGTATGGAGTTAGATGGCAAGATAAAAAACATCTTATGAGTAACTGAATCAAATCTGAGAGGAGAGATTTTTTAATCTAACTCCTAAACCCCCCTCAGTTTTGATTGTCTTTAACAGTGCCTCTTAAACCTAGAGGTAGTCCTCTTCAGAGTTGTTTTATCCTTAGGTTTTCTATTGCATTGCTATCTCCTCCTTATCCTTCTTTTATTGGTAATAAGGCCCATTGCCTCCCTAGAGTAATCTCTGCCTTCTTGCTCCCTCATGTCTCTTCTTGGGTGTCAAGCACTATGCTGCCTATTGTCGAGATGAAACATTGAATCGGAGAAAAACAGCATACTTTAATTATAAATAAACAGCTAATAATAATAACTTGTCTTCTATCTATCTTTAATAGGACTCCCAGACTGTCATTTTATTATGGAGGGTCAAGAAATTCTTCTTCCTTATAAGCATTGTGGTACCAGAGAGAAGAATAGGTGAATAGTTCAAAGTAGAATTATAGTTATTCCTCATGTCACTGTAAAAGAACTCCCAAGCTGACATAAAAGTTCAACAAATCAGGAACTTTTATTGGATCTGGTAGCCAAAAAATTGGTTAAATCCAAAAATAACATTGAATCGCTCACATCTTATCTATGACCACAAGAGGAGAGGGACAGTAAATTACTTAGACCTTTAGAGGCTTAAACCATTTTGTTATTCATATCTCATTTGAAGTGGCCTAAATGCAACCTAAACGCAGTTCACGCATCAGTGTGGCTGCATATAGTTGTTCTTGGTATGTCAATATTGTTGGCAACGCATAGATTAGTCTATCAAGGAGATCCCCTAGTCGTGTCAAACTTAACACTACAGTTGGAAACGTGTTTCAAACCGAATAACTCTGTTTTTTCCCTCGGTTCTATGTTAAAAGAAAAAGTAGATAAGAGTTCTTTCTTTACGCAATGGTGAGCACTGATGATGTTCCAAACTTTGTGCCCTTGATTTTCAATCTATTCCTTGATCCCGTTGGAATTGAGCAGAGTATATTTTTACCAATACCCGAAACGGCTTTCATTTTCTCAGGAAAGTGAGTCCTACAAGGTTGTGCTCCCAGACTATTTAAATTATTCTTTTATAAGAATCACTGTTTTTCAAAATAATTCGCAGCTGTTTCTTATTAATTACTCGTACACTATAGTCAAATTTAGTCACAACTGTTTCTATCAACTAATAGAGTTTTATTGTGTCAGTAATGCCATTTCTGACACAATAAAACCCCCCATTTCTTGCGGGGTTTTAATATCTTCCTTCTGTTTGATTTTCTCCCTAGACTCCTCCATCGGTGGTTGTTTGTATTGATTAGATAGTGGTAAATCATTCGTAAAATCAATTAGTGACACCTTCGGTGTAAGCAATGCTAGTGGTAGTCTGCCA
>JAAAKQ030037844.1:0-16873 GCA_010016005.3 Zanna intricata
AAACGATTATACTTGAAGCCGTACAAACTAACCGTGATAGAACACATTATAGATGACGACAAAGTTGCACGGCTGCAATTGTATGTAGAAATGATAGATAAAATTCCAGACGACACATTTTTAGACGATGTACTTCTAGTGATGAGTCAACGTTTCACTCAGCGGCAAGGTGAATACCCATAACTGCTGAATATGAAGTAGCAAAATCCTTTGAAACTTTGCAGCACATTTGTGATAAGGTAATGTTTCTTGTGATTTAAGCAAATAATTACTTTCTTACGGCCGATTCTTCTGTCAGGAGGCAACTGTAAACGGTGTCGTACTTCTCGAAACGCTTAAAATTTTTTAGTTTCTTAATTTCTCAGTAAAACGATGATTGCACAATCCTGCAAAATTTGGGTTGTAAAATGTTTCTGTAACTTTTCATAATTGATTTCTGTGTATTTTTTAGTTCTGATTCGAAAATAACCTTCATTTTTCCCATTACGTCAGGAATTATCGCTAATTGCAGACTTCTAAATTGTAAAAAGTTGAAAATTGCGAAAATTTGATGCCATAATATAAAAATAAAATCTTTTTTTCTTTAATAATAAATTAATATAATATATTCATTTTTTTTCGCTTGAACTATGCATTCTTATAGCTAAACAGTTGAGTGGTCTGAAGAAGTGGGCGCAGGGGTTTGAGTTGAAGATGAGATGGCGGTTTGTGAAAGACTTTAAGATGTAACATTTTTATTGGCAGCTATCCGCGCCATCATGCAACTACCGTGCAAGTAGTAGTAGTAGTTGCTACCGTGCACTACTGTCAGTGCTGTTTCAACTACCAGCGGGCGTAAATTGAGTTTTTTTTCCGTCCGTTGTGATCAAACACGTTTTTGTTGGTGGAGAATATATTTTCAGGCCATAAAGCAAACTCCCTTTTTCAAAATGGCTTCAAGAGGCTGCAAAGTTTGTGTAGACTCTTTTTGTTATATTTGTGGTGAGTTAATGGTGGGAAAGGCAAAAAATAAATATAACAAGTTTCGTTCAGCAAGTGTATCTCACGATTTTCGTTGTGAAAATAGGAGGGAAAAGACAAATCTTGGACACCCCACTACGTTTACTACACATGTTGAAGGACATAGGCGAAGGTCAAAGGGTGAAAAAAACCGTTGAGATTTGGAGTTCTAATGGTGCGGCGAGAGCTATGATATCACATCAATTATTGTTACTTTTGTTCGACTAGTGTTCACGGTTTCAGTTTGAAGAATCGTCTACCCAAATATGCTCTCTGCTTTACACCAGGTTTCTCATGTTTAGTTCAGACTGTGAATAAAACTCTGGTACCCAGGTATCTCTCGTTTGTTATCCTCGATGTTATTTTTTGTCTTCAGTCATTTATTGGTTTGATGCAGCTGTCCAAGATTCCGTAACTAGTACCAGTCGTTTCATCTCGGTATACCTCCTACATCTTACATCCCTAACAATTTGTTTTACATATTTCAAACGTTGCCTGCCTACACAATTTTTCCCATCTGCCTGTCCCTCCAATATAAAATTACTATTCCAGGATGCCTTAATATGTAGCCTGTAAGTTTGTCTCTTCTTTTAACTATATTTTTTCAAATGCTTCTTTTTTCATCATTTGTCGCAACACTTCTTCAATTGTCACTTTATCCACCCATCTGATTTTTAACATTCTCCTGTAATTTTTTCTTCTCAGGTACTCCAATCATCAAAGTTTCACTATCATATAAAGTTACGCTCCAAATATATGCTTTCAAAAATGCTTTCCTGATGTTAAAATTAATTTTTGATATAAACAAATTGTATTTCTGACTGAAAGCTCGTCTTTCAATCAAAAATCGTTCATGAATCATTCTTTAGTCGGGCTCTCAACAGATACCACTCCTATATGGTCGCTCCTTCGGTCCAGCTGTTCTATATCACTGAGCACTCGACTCCCCTCACCATCGGCAAGGTCTCATGATTCACAGAGAGGGAAAATTATATGGCTGTATAGTTATTAAGTATTTCTTTTTGAAATCTATCTTTCGATGTCATTTAAAAAAAAAAAAAAATTAATTCGATTCATAAATTTCGACCGTGCATTGTAAGTTGTGTACTACTTCTCTGAAGAAATATTAAATACATTATTTTGTTACATTCAATTACATAATGTCTCAGATTTTGTTTTGGCTGTGATGATAAGTGTCAAGCAATCTGAAGAGGTAATTGCAAGAGGTATTCATCAGAGTTACTTACTCTGAAAGCAATAATGTTAATTATACAACCAATAATAAACTGATTGAAGGTATCTTTTGTAGATGTAGATATCGCCTCCATTTCAGCAGGTGTTCTTAAGTAAGTAACAAGAAACTAATTTGCGTCTCAGTTTCCCTATTAATGTTGGGATAAGATATTTACTATTGTTGAGTATGGTTGTGCCAATTTCTGAAGGAACTTTTATCCTTCGTCCGGGCGCTTACATCTGTTCGGATATGTTACCCTACGTACATTTTTTCAGTGTTGTCACAGTTTGGTTTTAAAAAATATGTTATTATTATTTCGTTTTGTATTTTTCCTCGTATTTTGTATTCTTATAAGACTTCTTTATATAAACGCCGCTAACAGTGCTTTTATTTACATATTTATTGATACGCTTTTATGTTCCACAACATGACGACTGCATCCCTTATAAGTATGTATTAATAATATGTTGTGATATTTATCCCGACCGTATGAAAACAGTTCAGTGAATAATGGATTGTTTTCTACAGAAAGAAATTCATAATTTTGATGTTTTTAAATTCTTTCTGCTCTGGCCCTTCATATGGCTACGATGCATGTAAAGCAATTTAGACGCTAGTACAAGTAGAAAAAGTTACTTACTCTTGGAGTAATGATATTTATTATACAGTTTTAGTGAACACGTTAGATATATCACTTATAGGACTGAATGTTATTGCATTTTACTGAGCTTGGCGTCTAGTATGCAAAAGTATCTTCGACTCACTGGAAAGTAAAACGGAAAATCACTACTAGTGTCGCTTTTCTTGGCATGAGATGTTTGTTATTTTTGGGAATGGCTATGCCATTGCGCCGTGAGTGAAAACAATGCAATGGGCTTTTTTTTTGGGTCTGCTGGTCTTCATCTATCTATTTATGGTGCCTCCCGAAATAAACGTAATGATTTAATGTGTAACAAAACGAAAACGATTTATTGTAATTGTACAAAAAATTAAAATCAGCACGATTTGCTGTTTTGTAGGCCTTTAGAGATTGTTACTAATTCGTGTACAATCACCATCTATATACCGTTTGCTTGGCTGAATAATGCTTCCATCTGTAATTTATTAAGAATTAAAAAATTATTAAACTTACTGCGTTTACTGTATTTCTCACTTAAAAGGCGAATACAGAACTTACATATATATTCACATATAATACTTACATCAGAACTTTACATGCATAAAGTTTTTATGCTATAATCGAACTTTTAATTAAGAAATGGAAAACATAAATTCGATTCTACGGTTTTTGTAGCTACATCGGATGGTGCATGACATAAAACTAATTATTGTCTGTTGTAATTTACGTTTTTATTCTAGATTTAGCATTTATTGTTTGTTTAAATCCGGCACAGTTGGTTTATAATATAAATCATTACTGCTATTATTATCTATCGGCTATATTCGTTCAGTATACGAGTATAAGCTTAATATTACCCCTGTACTTTGACTACATTGTTTATCCTACTTGGGTAATAAATTACTTTACACTTTGGAGAGTTTCTCGTTGAATGTATATGTTTATAACTTTATTACTTAAATTGATTTTCTCAAATTTTTAACTTTTTAGTTTGTTTTGTGTTGTTCTTTTGCATACAAATAATTTTTTATCTATTTAAATATTTTACATTATTTTTAGCTGTTTTTTTAATTTTTTTCATGCATATCCTTCATTAATTGAATTTTTAATAACTGTAATAATAATTTTTACCTACGTTTTTATTTGTTTTCATAAATCTTATATCGTTGATAGAAAACTTAAATTTTGTGTTCCCCGATCAGTCTCTCCATTGATGCAGAAATATCTTCGACGATGAAACTCCATCACAATTCTTTATATAGCACCGGTAAATGGTAAAGACAATAAAAAGAAGAAGCCCTTTGGAACTGGTTTCCTGTTCACCAACTTTCCATGTCTTCCCGATCTGAGGTAAGTTTCTTTATGTAAATTATCACCCAGGATCTAACTATATACATTCCTAGACCGCTGTCGGAATTAGTACCGAACCCGGCTAAAAAATGAACTAAAAGGAAACCGCATCAAAGAGATTAACGCCCTCTCTTCGGAACGTTCTAATTCCTATAATAAAAACGCCTGTTTCGTTTGTTGTTTTGTTGTATCTGGTCACGTTTTTATTTTAGCTTCTATTTGCACAAAGCGGACCACGCGATGCGCCGACTGTGCGCGCAGTCGTTGTTGAGCGCTTCCATCTAGCGGAAAAAAGTTGAACTAACAACTGTATTATAAATTGTATTGTGTACTTTAAACAGTACGTTATTTACATTAACATTTATTATACTTATTATTTTTTTACCTCGGGAACCACCGTTAAGTTATACCTTCAGAGGATGAGATGAATGAATTGTAGTGTGTGTGAAAAATGCCATGCCTGGCCGGGATTCGAACCCGGGACCTCCGGATAAAACCGGAGGCGCTACCACTCGCGCCATATTTTGTTTAAAAAAAAAACTATTGTAGATAAATTTTATTGAAATATTTTATAAAAATAAATAAGTATAGAAGCAAAAGCACCATGCTTCTTCATACGAACGATACATGTAAATCTATTAATTCTTTTACTTTACTATAGTTCTGTTCCATGGGAACAGAAATATAATTAAATAAAATTACTTATCTTCTTTTCTGTAACGAATATCTGAAAAATACTTAATATTCTCACAAATATGAGAATAAGAATGCATTGAGTGTCCAGGGGCTCCGCCCCCTTGCTAGACAGTCGGACGGGAGAAGGTAGCCTTACTGGTTAGTCTAATGTAAAAATAAGTCTTACGATTTACAATGATTATTAAGAAGCAGTATTTCTTCTGTTTTATCTGTTGCTGTGATTATCTGCGTTTTATTAATATTTATCATTCATTCGTTAGAAATCTCTAAGGCAGTGGATTAACGTTTAGGCTCTGCGGTACACAGATAGTAATTCACATTTCCCTTCCGGTTACCCTTGCTTTCTTGCTTTGAAAGAAAGGGTTTGGCAATCTTTTCAGTTATTGTAAGAATTCAGATATGTATTCAAGAAATACTTTTTATGGGGTTTTCTTCACCGTGTATTTATGTTTTATTTTAACAGGTGTTGCATATTAGCTAATCGGTAGGAAATAATCATACTGAAAACGTCTACAAGCAGTCCGCTTACCCTTGCGGGTAAATTTAATACCTAGGACAGTTCTGATCAGTTTTCGTCGAAGACTAAATAATTGTGAATTCGAAATTTATTTAAAAAATTTCCGAATTTCTTACTTAAGGAATAGATAAATTATAGATATTTAAAATAAATTAAAGATAAATAAATTAAATTAAACAACATAATTTATAGACAAATTAAGATGTATATCCTATTTCCTTACACAATCGTGACGCTTTTTTTTTTCTACAGAAAAAAATAGTCCTTTTCTTTTAGCAAATAGTTGTTTGTTTTTATTTCTTCTTTTCAGATTTATTTCGATTGTGAGAAATAAATGTTGTTTTCATATTGAAGACTGTTATTGTGTCATGTGTTAATTATTATGACATATGAAAGCCGGTTTGATGAGTTTCACGTTAAAAGCTCTCGACAATTCGGTCGAATGACTCCACAAGTTTTACATTGAACTAGCCTAAAATAGTTCTGTTAAGTGTATCTGTTTTATACCTTAGTGATATTTACGTTTCAATAATTTAATTTCCCAATAAATTTCTTTTTTCTTTTTTATATTTATTAAAATCACGCGTTAATTCCTTGTTATCATTCTTAAAACTGTTATTTAAATCATTCTTTTTTAATTTAAAAGAATAAATGTGAAAATAATGTGTATTTAATGTGGTGAATTATCTAATTCATCACTCCGAAAAAAAAACGGGTTTGTTGGGGACCTGAGACAGACAGGAGATATTTTCGAAAATGTATCTATTCTCTAGTAGACAATAGTATTATTCCATTGACATTTACTTAGTAAAGATTTGAAATGTTATGCTATTTCTTCATCGAGCTGAGTGCAGTATTATACATCAGTACAAGCCAAATCTATTATAATTCAGTGGTATTCAGCATTACAAATCCCATCATTATTCTGAACACTGCAGAAACTAGTTTAAAAATAAATAACATTACTTTTATAGAATGCAGTTCTGATTGGAGTGTTTGTCTCTGACTTACCTCAATTGGTTTACAGTCGTCACAGTTGTTTGACTGTCGTTAATTGTTAAGCACTGGAACAGATTTTGTAAAGCAGCAAATTTTTTATAAAATTATGTACGGCATTTTTCAGGAAACAATAAATTATAGACTTATCAGCAGCCTTCACACAGTGGAAAGAAGGGGTTTGGCGGTCTGTTTAATTTTTATACATTGAAAAATAACGAAAAAATACTTTTATCGGGTTTTCTTCAATTTATATTTATCGTATATTTTAGGAGGTATTACAAGCTAGTAGGTAGGAAGTAGAGACACTGAAAATATCTACAAGCAAAACATGTAGATGGAGGACATACACCTCCCTTCTTATCGAAAATACCAAGAATACTCATCGTTCAGGTAGGTATAGGCATCTTCAGAACAGACTCGATAGCAGACTAATACTACAGGGCTGATGATGTAAAAAAAGAAACAAGGATAAAAAAAAGTGAGGTGGATGATGAGGAAGAACGATTTATCCTCAAAAGTACAGTAGTATGAGACAAACAACCCGTTCAGGGAAAACTCAAACTCCCTTCCCGTCATTAGGCGCCTATCTCTCTTAACCCCGCAATCTCATTGGAAGAAAGAAAGAACTCTTTACCCGAGGTCGGAGCAGCAATTTATTAATCTATGATTTTGCATACACCTGCCTAAATATATGCTGCCAATATTTTTCTACCAGAAAGTTAAGAATCATCTGAAAACAAATATTTATCAATTTTTACTTCTTTGTACTAAGTAGAGGAAGTATTGTGATTGCGAAAAATTTCTGTTTTCAGATTTCAACGGAAATATTCCTTCTGACCATCCCTGCATCCATTTTGACTAGTTTCGGCATGACTTCTGTGCGTTGTATCTCGCATAACTAAAGAACGTTTAGCTGTAGAATGTTGAAATTTTGGATTTAGGACTGTTGTAATATTTAGTTGTGCACCTCCCCTTTTGATTGCAATCGACTTGACAAAAATTGTCCAGAAAAGCTTTTTCTTAATTGCAGTCATAAGCTTTCATTGAGAGCTTTTGAACGATATATCATAAGTGGTACTTATTTTCATTGGTTCGAAGTAAAATTTTAATTAATGAAATATTTGGATCTTAGAAGGGGAAGGCATATCGGTTAGAATCAAACTTCATTTCCTTTTTTTATTAATTTAGGTAAATTGATTTATTAATAATTATTAACCCGTTTTTGTAAAAAAAAAAAAATAATTATAATAAAATAGTTTACAATAAATAATAATTTATAATAATAATAATAAAAAATCAGAAGTTATTAGTGAAATAAAATTGTATGGACTTTTAAAAATTCCTTCTTTTTCTGTTTAGCCTTCGGAACTACTGTAAGGTATTACTTCAGAGGATGAAAATGAGGATGATATGTATGAATGTGAAGTGCAGTCTTGTACAATCTCAGGTCCACCACTTCTGAGACAATTTGTACAAGACTACACTTCATTCAGATTCATACACATCATCCTTATTCATCCTTTGAAGTAATACCTTACGGTAGTTCCGGAGGCTAAACAGATAAAGAGAGGGACTTTTAAAAATGTGTATATGTAATTTAATAGGCGTTATTACATATGTGTATATATAATAGATTTGGTGAAACATCTGATTGTTTAATATTAATTGAAAATTATAATTTATAATCGTGTTATTTTTGGATTTTCGTACAAAGAAGTGATTTATTATCCACATCAGATTTTTTTTTTGTAAGAGTAATCCTCCGGGCTTAGAAGTATATTTCTATTAGTTACTCTTTCTGCCCAATTCATTTACAACATTCCTCTCTTAACATCATACTTACGAAGCTTCCAAGGTTCTGCGTTCATTTTTTCCAGATCCACATTTCAGAATCTTAAAGAACGACATTTCAAATAGAAGAGGCAGTAGTTTCTTTTTATGAAACATTAAAACAAGAAGTATAGGGTTCCTAAAAATACAACATCACACGTTCGGGGATTGTATTGCGTGAAAATACATCCGATTTAACTTTCAACCTTTCATCCAGATCTTTTACTGTTGATTACATTTTCCTCTTACCATGTTCTATTTATTTATTAGAAACTTAAAACGAAGGTGGCTGAAAAAATAATCAATTCTTAAAAAAAAAAAAAACTTTAAATTTATTTTTGGGTTCTATATTTTCATGTGTACGTTTGTTTGTTTGAAATCAGTGAGGCCCTATATCAATTTTTATTATCATGGTTAATTTTTATGGATTTTTTTTTTTTAAAGAAACTGTTTTAAATGCTCTCAACATTAGTAAATAATCTATCGATAGATATATATATTTTTTTCCCTCCGGAATCACCGTTAAGGTATATCATCAGAGGATGAGATGAATGAATTGTAGCGTGTGTGAAAAATGCCATGACTGACCGGTATTCGAACCCGGGACCTCCGGGATGAAAGGCCGAGACGCTACCACTCGCGCCACAGAGGCCGGCAAAAGATATATATATATATATATATTTTTTTTTTATATGTTTTACCTCCGGAACTACCGTTAGGTTATATCTTCAGAGGATGAGATGAACGAATTGTAGCGTGTGTGAAGAATGCCATGCCTGACCGGGTTTCGAACCCGAGACCTCCGGATAAAAGATAGATATATGACCGGAAGGCAATTTACTCGTATAATCATGGGGAAGTTTTTTTTTTAACGGTTGTGTGAATTGAACCGGGAAATGTACGTAGTTCTTATTATCAGAGAACGGACACCACAATATTTTAAAGTGAGTTTAGATTTGTTATAGAAGTTTTTTTAATTTATTTATTTTTTATTAATAACCCTTACCGTCGTTAATTTAGTTCACAACGTAATAAAAAATTGTAAACTTTATATTGTACATGTAAAGTTGTCTAAAAATATGCGGTTGTTTATTATTTAGTTATTAAAATAGTTAACATTTTGTAATGTATACTTGTTACTAAAATTGTGTCGTTCGTTATTTATGTAAAATTACATGATACGTTATATTATAGATTGAAAAGATGAGTATTGTGTTATTCATTATTCTGTTTTGATGTATAAAATGATATTTCTGGTCTTGTCAGCTTATATTTAGTGTGGTCGTCATCCCTATGTACATATATATCGTTTTAATGTATCTGCATTATTTATGGTGCTTTTTGAACTGAAATTAGAAGATATTGCTTTTATGCGATTTATAATCACGATACGTTTTAAAATATGTTTATTTTAGTATTCTAAAATGGTTTATAGTGATATGCTATTTATTAACTCAAAACTGTTCATACGTGATTTAATTTTATATAGAAATTTAAGTAGCGCTATAGAAATGATAATTGTATTTTTTTTTCAAAACGTGTATATATATATTTTCATATATCTATCACAAAATCATTCGGTTAATGTACACATGCATTAGCATTATTCACGTTTAATTTTTTAGTAATGTGTAATCTGACAATTGTTGGGTTTCTTTTACTTCAATGTGTTACATTTTTAAATTACAATTTTTTTTTAATTAAATGATTCTCCAACTGTGCGCCGCGGCACCTAGGGGCGTGGCTAAAACTAGTCAGGGACGCCACGACCTATGATATTTATTATTTTGTTAGCGACGAGTATTGATGTTAACGTTTGTTTATTTGTTAAATGTATGTACATTTTTTTTAACAACGGTCTATGCCAGTATTTCTTCTACTATTATTTTTACGGTTTGATTTTTTTTTTTTTGCCCTTGAATGATACTATAACGGAATCGATTTAATAAAAAAATGGCGTACGCGTCATATTCCATATTAGGACATTTATTTGAAACCTGCGCCTCGCATACGGCACCGTCGCTCTCTGTTCCATAGTTTAGGCATGTCGCCTGATCCAGTGACTTCCAGACTTTTCGGCTTCCTTGCTGAATTCAGATTTTCTCAAGTAGCCCTTCGTTAAACATTAACGTACACTTCCAATAACTAAGCGGTTTGCCCCGGCTCCGTTTGATGTCGAGTCGTTCGACATTGAATTGAAATTAATTATGAAAATTGCGTAATATTTCGTGGCGCCCCAGAGTGCGGAGGTGCACTCTTTGGAAACCACTAGCTTAGATGATAATACCATAGTAAAAGTCACTAGCCGGTTAGCGTATGCAATGATTGATGTAAAACATTTCGACCGTTCTGTATCTTGAATATTCCAGAACGATACGGACGTTTTGTATTAAAAAACTTATTAGCAGACTAACTTCAGTCCAATTCAATAGCCCACCGGGCCGGTCTAGTGGTTAACGCGACATCGCAAATCAGCTGATTTCGAAGTCGAGAGTACTAAGATTCAAATCCTAGTAAAGATAACAATTCTTATACGGATTTGAATACTAGACCGTGAATACCGGTGTTCTTTGTTGGTTCGGTTTCAATTAACCACACTTCTCAGGAGTGGTCGACCTGAGATTTTACAAGATTACACTCCACTCACATTCATACATATCATCCTCATTCATCCTCTGAAGTAATACGGTAGTTCCGGAGACTAAACAGAAAAAGAGAGAGAGTTTGATAGTAAACCAATAATAAATATTTGTTATTAGTTAAAATATTTTAAATTATACTCGTAAGTACAACCGAAGATATTTTCATAAATCTATCTGTTGTTCTTTGGCACGCCTGATATTAATTTATTTAGAAAATATAATCATTTATGATTTTTAGTAGTCAGTTGCGAATTTTTTTTTCGCTTTACTATTTTTAACAATTTTAATGTGAATAATATTTAAAGTATAGAGTAGTAATGGAATCTTACGGTTGACTATTGTCACTAATATCAGTAATATTTTACTGATATGACTGAGGTATGGAGAAAACATGATACCATGAAGTGACATGCCGATGTTGTACTTGTTATCTGAAAGTTATATTTACAGCCTAGTTTAAATAAATAGCGTACATTGTTTACTTTTTATCACTGCAGGGATCAAATAAAGATAACTTTCTCCCGGTATCGAACTGGCTCGCATGTTCTCTAAGGCTCATCAGGTATCTTAGGAAGCTGTGTGAACGATAAAATTATTGATGTTATTATCTTTGATTACAGCAAGTAAACTGATGTCATTGTTAAGTATAGAAATGAAATAATGACGTAGCAGTTCAATTAAGATTATTAAAACAATGTACGTAATAATTTATTTGTTGATTTTTTTCGGTTGTTTTGTTTCTTTTCTTTAATTGTGTAAACGTTTCAAAATATTACTTTTTTTTTTCTTTTAGAAGATCTCTGGCCGAAATATCAGTATGTATTTTAAATAAAATCTCTAATTAAACTCTATTAAAACTATTTTACGGGTTTTCTTAGTCGCTGCGCTATATCTCGGATTTTCTTTTATGTAAAGTCGTTTATAATAATTATCGTCTCTCCCAGTTTTTTTTAGTCGTAAAATAAGTTAAAAATTGTCCATTCCTTTGATCTTATTGTCTTTTATACAATTAAAGTTGAAAGTAATTATTAAATTAACATAAACAAAACAAAAAAAAAAAAACGCACAGAATCATTGTATTTAAAATACTTTTATTTTTTTTACTAATTTATAATAAATTATATTTTAAAATTAAAAAATAAAATAAATATAAATGACAATATGAAAGCACCACATAATGACTTAAAAAAATCTTATATAAAAATAAGATTTAACCCATTTTATAAATATTTTAATAAAATATATAAAGCCTTAATAAGATATTAATAATTTTTCATTTAAAATATTTTTGAAAATAATAAACTGAATTATTTTAAACTACAAATCGTGCGAGGGCTCTCATAGAATGATTTTGATCGTGGTCGAGTACTGCAGTAGCTGAATATAAACCCATTATTTATAAATTTATTCATATTTTTGGACAAAAGGCCTTAAATGTTAATTTTTTAATTTAAATTGACTGAAGTATTGAAATAATAATAATAATCTATTACCAGTGTAACAATAATAATAATAATGCATGTAGTAAGGTGCCCATGTATATCGGTGCATGGGAGCCCTGAAAGTTTCGGCCAGTAGGAGCCTGGAGTCAGTACAGAGATTGCGCATCCGCTCTCTGCTAGAACATATGCCGGTTCCACCGGAATACCGGAACGGACCTCCAAGGTTGGCAGCCATGAAGTGAGGGTGTACCCCGGCGGCTACCCTTGCTACAGAAGGGATAAAATTCAAATGGAGTCTGAACATCACGTGGCAGAGGATGCATGTAAACATCCTCGTTTTGAGAGATCCGATTCGCCGCAAGCGAAAAGGAAATGTGGAAACGAGCAAAGTAAATTGAATAAAGATAATGGAGAGATCAGTAAACATTTAACAAGGTCCCTGTTTGGTAATAACCCATTCAAACCGAGACACTTTGTGATTACGAGAGAGAATGGAAGCTTCCAGAAAGTAAGCCCATTCTTAATTGAAAGAGCGATATCAAGTTGTGTTGGTGGTCCAGTTAAAGATATCAGAAAGACATTCAAGGGGCTGCTCGTTGAAGCTGTAAATGACTTTCAGTCAGATAAAATTCAGTCTCTTGAGAAAATTGGTGATTTCTCGGTGTCTGTGCAGCCACACAGTACCCCTTAACTCATCAAAAGGCGTTGTTGTGTGCAGATATCTGTTGAATTGCACAGAGAATGAAATCGTCGAGGAAATGTACAGTCAAGGTGTAATTCATTGTCGAAGGCTGACCATGAGAAGGAATGGTGAGCTGCTTCCTTCTGCCTCACATGTGCTGACCTTCAATAGGCCAAAAGTTTCGGAGAAAGTACGAGCTGGTATACATCGACTGGATGTACGCGCTTTTATTCCGCAACCAATGCGATGTTTCAGCTGCCAGCGCATTGGACACACTGCAGCTAGGTGCGAGGGACAGGAGATATACGTGTACGGACGTAAAAAGCATGAGGGCGAGCCATGCAAAGACCCTCCGACGTGCATTAATTGCAAAGGGCATCATAATTGCCGTTCTAGAAACTGTCCTGTCTATAAGACTGAAATTGCCATTCAAGAGGTCAAAACGCTTCAAAATATGAGTTATTTAGAAGCGAGAAACGTTGTCAGCAGCAGAACGCCTCGACCTGCGACTACTTATGCGAAGGTAGCCGCTACCCCTGCGGTGCCTAGAGCAGACGTCGAGCAATTACTAGTAGATCTTGCTCCAAGCCTCACCACCTTGATAGGAAACATTATTGATAATAAGATTCAACCGAGGCAACGAAAGAAAAAGTTAGAGAGCAAATATCATATCCTGCGATAGATACTGTTGACATGATAACTGAGACCACCAAGCAGAAAATATCAGAAAACCCCGCTACTGCAAAACACACTAGCGGTGATGTGCACAGAGTTAAAGAAGTGTCGAAAAAAACCAAATTCGTCGCTCCGACGGTTAGCCTCACGGAGAAGGAGAGTGTGACGACAACGCACAAAGAGATTGAGTGTAGTGGTCCAATGGAGGTGGAAAAGAGAGACGAGAAATTTTAAGACGTAGATACTGTAATACATGCACCTACAGAGCCTCCAAAAGCACAAAGAACTCTTAAAGAGAGAGCGGGCACATCAACCGCCCGATATATTGATCTAGAAGCCGAAATAAGAAAGGCTATCAGTGAGTGTCTAGAAATGGCGAGAGTAACAAGTTTACCAGTCTCACAACCTAAGTCTCGACTGACGTTAGTAGAAGAGCATCGTTCACATCTGTAAGAGATGACGATGACATGTCTGAGGGCTCAGAAACACTTTCATCAGAGGTAGAGGCCATAAGACGAATGGAGAAAAAATCCAAGAAAGGCTGGCCAAAAGAAAAGCCTAGGAAGTAGAGAGACAGACATGAAAGTCAATGAGTAGAGATTAAATTATAATTATGGAACATGTAAAGGAAATTTCATTGATTAGAAGTAACAGTTTTATATTTTCCTTCTTTTTTTCTTTCTTTTTTTTGAGAAGAAGGGGCTAATGATCAAAGCAGTCCATGCCCCTAGTACTCCAAAAAAAAAAAAAAATAAATAAATAAAAAAATAATAACACAACATTAATAATAATAATAACATATACCATTAACAATAAAATAATCAATTTTATAAACAATAAGAATCATACTAAAACAACAAACTCCAAAACTATAAATGTCTTAGATAAACATAGAGTCTACAGGTTAAAATGTAAAGATTGCCATTTAGAATATATAGGTATGACCAACGGTTCTTTTCCTATTAGAGCCAAAGAGCATATTAACAACATAAAGAGAGGTACTTGGATAAATCAGACTACGCTAAACACATTTTACAAAATAAATACGACTACAATCCTCATAATTTCATTAAAGTATTAGATATTTCTAATGACCTTTTTATATGGAGTATAAACTATTATAACAGTAAATTAATCAAAGAACAAAGCACATATTTTATTTAAACAAATAATTAATAATTATCAAGATACTTAAACTGTCCCCCTCCAACCACAAATATTCATAACTGCGATCTTCTTATATAACTTGACTAACTTTATACTATGACGGCCGGTTGTGATTTCCAAGATTTTATAAATTTACATTCTACACACTTGATCTCAAATTGAAGAATAACTTTTCCTGAGGATGGTCGAATGACCGAAAGTACTAGAAAAGACAACGCGGACGAATTGTTTGCAAGGTTGAATTTAATTTTATTTATATATAAATAAACAGAGATATGTTTTAATCATTCACAATTCGTCACGCGAACTGTTCATCGAGTTGATTTGTAGACTAAATGCTACGTACTGACTATCGAACGCGCTGAGTATACATGTAGTAATGTGAAGCACGATTATTTTTGATAACCAGCTGTTTGGGTTTCAATTAACCACACTTCTCAGGAGTGGTCGACCTGAGATTGTAAAAGACTACACTTCATTCGCGTTCATACACATCATCCTCATTCATCCTCTGAAGTAATACCTTACGGTAGTTCCGGTGGCTAAACAGATAAAGAGAGATAACCAGCTGTTTATCTTATGATTGGTCCCGGTGTAAACAAACGCTTCATCTGCTTATAAAATAATTAGCCGGCTGAGTTTATTCTTCTCAGCAAGTTGACCCGTTTCACGATAAATCTCATATTGTTCGTGTGTAGATGTTGATCATTTGAATTTTGATGAATCATCACAATCAGTATGTAGTCGGATATGAAAGAAATTTGATTTTTTATTTGATGAGATCGGGAGAAATCATCCTTTATTCTTTTTTTAATAATCTTATCCAATTTTATCCAATCTAATTTTATCGTTTATTATATTATTCACTTTTTTATTATTCCATAAAATTTGGTACTAATTTTTTATAATTCTTCTTTAATTTTTTACAATAATTTTTTTTTTTTAATTAAAATTTTTTTGCGAGGCAAATTAATATGGGAGTGAGTTTTGTGTAGACTGTCTGTTTGTACGTGACGTAACGGGTGGTGACAACCTTGCAGTTGATGCTGCACTGCGCTGTTGTATTCTCTTCTGCCCAAGAAAATGTTGACCGAGAGACCTTGCGCATTCTTTTATGAAAAGAAGAAATTCGTGTACACAAAGCAGACGCGTTCGTAATATTAAGCGGGATTGTATATGTGAGGGGAAGAGAGAACTGGTTGTTTCCAATGAAGCGAGGCCGTTTACATTAGGCTTCATTTTAAAACGTTCGTTAAATTAGGAGCGTTCTAAGGATAGAATTTTCTGACATAACCTTAAAAACTTTTTTCCTTATTTTTGTCGTTGTTGAAAAGTTTATCATAATTATGTAACAAAAATAAAAAAAAGTTATTTCTTTATTTTTAATAAAGAAAATTACGTTCTGTTTTAAGTTTTGTTTATCTGTGACAATACTTGTATGTTACGAGATTCTTTTTAAACTTACGCGAAATGATAAAAGACTTTGTTATAATGTGTTGTAAGAATATAACAAAATTATTCGAATCTTTATAATTCGAATGAGGTAGATGATTATAGGACATAGAATAAACAGTTAAATTATAATATTGATAAATAAATCTGGATCGATGTACTTTCAATTTGAATATCATATAGTGAGAATTTAACTTCATCTACAAAAATAACTAGAAAAAAATTGAACTAAATTTATTCGTAATGCGTACAATATTTCATTTTTTAATTTAGCGGAGGTTTAAACCAGATTCTGTGTCTATATAAATATGAAATTTTATTGTTTATAAATGTATTCTGTTATATTATAAAATTACTGTTCGATTTCACTCTTTTTGTGTAGTTTTGTTGTCAATTCCTAGGCGTAGTATAGAGGTAATCGAAACCGTAACATATCGCTGGTTACGCGTCAGTTGGTTCGACCGTCCATGAAAGGTTGTCGCACCGAGAATTGTGTCAAGGAATAGTTTCATGTTACGCCAATATCTATGACAGCTATCGTCAACTTACGATGATATTTTATTTTTTTT
>JAAAKQ030037855.1:0-11601 GCA_010016005.3 Zanna intricata
AGAAGCAAATAGACTTTTCTAGTGTTTTCTAGATGTACAGCTAAGAATATATATAGTGGGTCGAGCGACCCGTGGATTGGTTCATTTGTGTGACGTAGCTCCAATAGGTTACACTGCATGAAAGTATAAATCGTTTCATTTAGATTTTGTTAAGTGTTGTTTTGTTGTGTTAAATAAATTATTGTGAGAAGGTTTGATATCGCGTTGGTTATTTATGAATCATGTTCTCACTATAATTGGTGACCGTGATAATATTGTAAAAAATTGTGAGGAAGTCGATATCGTATATACGCATCATTCGCTCACATCACACTTAAATAAAACACAAAAAAAAAAAAAATCGGAAGTCTTAACAAATACAAACAATTATGAGTAAATAAAATCCATGTTTGTACAAAAAAAAATTTCATAAAGAGAATTTTTAAGGACCACAAGATATACTGATTTACAGACTTGTTAATAGTCCGTTGACATGTAGATATGCAACTATCTTGTCTCCTTTACCATTTTCCAAATCAGCAGCAATAATTTTTAGAAAGCTTTCAGTCCTCTTTCTCCAGCTCTCATACACTCTTCAAGTAGATGCTTAATTGTAAACTTTATCCCTTACAGTGCACATAGGTATTTTTTTCACCCTTAAAAAATATGAATTTATTATTCGTGTGTGACCGATTCTGAGTCTGGTCACAGTCACTTGTTCTTGATGAGTCAGTTTCATTCAGTATTTCCATTTATATGAAATTTTAATTTCATATTTAGTCTTCTGCATTCATTATATCCCACGTGTTTCTGATAATGATTGTTAAACGATTTTTAACATCTACCACTCGAACAGGAATTACATCCATATTGCCCCAAACTATTGCCAATTTGGTAGCTTTGTCTGCACTTTTGTTTCCTAGAATACCAGCACACCCTGAAGTCCGTTCAAATACTGATCGCTGTTCTCGTCGATTTAAAACAGACACTATTGTCAGGATGTTTACAATAAGAACACCTTAATGTTCTTCTTCCGAACAGCAATTCGTGCATTTGACGAGTCAGAACATATAAGCACTCTTTCTCGCAGAAATTTTCTGTGTAGCAAAGAGCTTGCTGTATAGAAATAATCTCTGCCGTATAAACTCTTGCCATATCTGACAGTTTCCATGAATGGACTTCTCCATTTACATACATGGAGCATCCAGCACTGTGTTCGGTTTTAGAATCAACATTATAAATTTGTATAACTAAGATTTTACAGGTTTGATTTTTGTAGCTTTTTATACCTGCTTTTTATAGCTTTTGATTTTTATAGTTAATGGTGGTTGACGAAAATTCCTGTTGGATGATCACTCCTGGTTTCTTTTTTATTTTTCCATAAGAGAGGTTACCCAGTCGCTGGTAAAAATCATGACAATATTTATCTTGTAGTAATTGCTAATGTATTGGGTAATGAAATTCCATATTTCCTAGTAAATTCATGATTTGTAATCCGGCTGATCTGGGATAGGGCAGGACATTCCCATTATAATGCAGCCAAAGGATAACTTTTGAAGGTTTTATTGTTTATAAGTGGGAAAGGCCCAAATATTTGCCGCATATATTAACAGTAGCATCTCTTCTATAAAGTAGTGGCGTTATGCCAGCTTGTAAACTACTAAACATTAAACTGGTCACCGGGATTGTTCGGAAAGTGTGTGCGGCATATCTGATTCCGCTGTTATGTAGGTCTAACTTTTGTAGATACAACTTTCTAGTGGATGAATGTACAATACACCCGTAATCGAGCTTCAATTGAACCAATGCTTGATACAGTCGCAGTAGTATTTATTTACCCCAATAAATGTAAGTGCCCCAATAAATGTTTGATAAACATTTAATCATTTTCAGGGTTTTCTTGCATCAAACAGTCAAGTCCTGTATATGTAGTCCCTATGCAAGAGGTTTATCTAATAGTAATCCTAAAAATCGTATATTGTCCTTGTATTGGAATGGGTGATCAACAGGACACAGTGAGGAGTTTCTTCCTATAGAAGAGTACACAGCACGTTTTCTTTGATGAAAATTTGAAACCATTATTTCTTGGAACTTCATTAAGGGCATTTATCTCTTGTTGCAATTTATACTTCATCATAGCTGTAGTGTTGCTGGCATATATAAAATTGTCAATTCGTTGACATAAACATTTTTGCTTATTTCTGCTAGAATGCCTAATATCAGTTTATTGCTGACGATCGTGGACAAGGTACCGCTCAACGGCAAGCCTTGTAGTACACCATTTTCCAATCTTTTTTCTGACAAGTACTCATTGTAAACGCGTACTTGAAAAGTACTGTCATTCATGTTATTATCAAGTAATAATGATAGACTGTCGCGAATGCCCCATTCGTGTAGCTGAAGAATTATTCCATGATTATTTCCAATTATTCTATGCCAGGTCATATCAAAAACCTTCTGCAGATCAAAGACTCCAACAAATGTTTCTTCATGATATGGCTGTTATATATAACAGATATACAATAGATAATATATAAATAGATACAGTAGACATATATACAAATGATAATTATACATTAATCATTTGGTCAGTAGTTGAATCGGTACTGTCAAAAACCTGCTTGATTTGACGATGAAATATTTTTTCTATCTAAAATCTAAATGAGTCAATTATGTATCTTTTCTTTTTTTTAATTTTTCCTATATCATCCTTTAAGGAAATAGCATGATAACTATTGGAATCAGTATCAGTCTTTATTTTTTTTTTTTTTTGTAATTGGAACAATATATGTTTTTTCCATTGCCGCGAATAAATTCCATCCCGCCATAACTGATTATATAGTTCTAACAATCTAAGTTTTGTAGTGGAGCTTAGCAATCTGATCACAAAGTAATGAATTTGTTTAGACCAGAAGTTGTACTGCCAGTTTTTTTCAACGCTTTCACAAGTTCTATTTTGAATGGTACATTATATGAAAAATTAATTTTAGTTCCAAAATTTAGCAAACCATCCAGTTCTGTTTTTTTGTTTTTTTAAAGAATTCATCACTATTAGCCGTTTTTCTGGCTTCTTTTGATTGGCTAGTAACTCAGCAATTTCACTTGGATTATCTATAAATTCATCTTCATATTGAAGGCAAGTTATGGGAGTAAGTTTGTACGCCCACAAATAGTCATTTTCTTCCAAACGTCTGATGCATTCGTGTTTCTGTTAACGGATGACACTTATATTTGTCAGGAATCGTTTTTTTAGAGTCTGTGATTTGTCTTTTTGCATAAGCCCTGTGTTTTTTTAAAGAAAATTTAGAATGTGTTGGACTTTTTGAAAACGTTGTATGGATTTTTCTTTATTTTTATGGTTTCACTTATTTCATCATTCCAATACGGAACAGGTCGCTTTTTGAGACTCCTAAATGTTCTAGGAATATATCGTGATGCTCAATCAAATAGAGTTTTCGTTATAGCATCGACTTCAGCTTCGATAACTTCAGCAAGTAACGTATTAGTAGTGAACCTCATCCAATGTACCTTATCAAATAGCCATCTTTTCGAGATGGGGTCTAATTTTCTTGTAGCATCAGTTGGAATTTTCACCAAACACGCATATTCGCGGTGTTTCGCACTGGACCGCGATGTGGCGAAAACGTTGACACCTAAATCATCTCATTGGTTGCAGAACAAAAGCCCGCATATGCAAACGGTTTATTCCTGCGCGCACTTTCTCCGGCAGGTTTGGTTGTTAAAGGTAGTGACGTGAGAGGCAGAAGGTTCCTTCTCCGTTCCTTCTGATGTTCAGACTTCGGCACTCTATTACTCCCTCTGGTGTCAACTCCTCTACAATTTCCTGTTCCGTACAATTCAGTAGATATCGACAAACCACAGTTTGAGGTATTACGGTGCTGAATGAATCAACTCCTATAGCAAACTCGCCTATGCTTTTTAATCCAAGGATCTTCTGCGACTGGATATCGTTAACCATCTTTATGCAAAATCTGTTGTAGGTTTTCCGAATTTTCTTTACTGGGCTTTCAGCGCAATTATTTATCTCGGGAGCGAAAAGAAAGAGAATAACCCAAGCAAATTACCATTTTCTCTCGTAATTACTAGATAGATACATTGATTTAGATAAATTGTTCTTGAAAACAGTTATCTTCAAACTCATCACATCATTTCTTATTCTTCCTGACCCATAACTCTTTCTCCGTTTCGCCTCTGGCGATACGGCTCTACAAAGAAAATTAACATTTCCGAGGAAAATAACTCTGATCTCCGTTTACCAGCTGTTCCCACTCTGGGCGTGGAACGTATAGGGTGGAGCATGAAATGATCCAACATTAGGTTTTGTTAAAAAATATTTATTCAAATCTTAATATAGAAAAATGAAATACAACGTGTTTAATATATACTTGGAGATTATGTTCTGCTTATCTCATGTTCTCTATGACCACCATCTCCTCTAGCAACTTCTTCAACACTAATTCCTAAGTTGTTAATAACTCGACAACATATATCCTCAGTTATCTCATTGCATGCCCCAATGTCCACACGCAAAACGATTAGGAAATCGCTTCGAAATGACTTAAAAGTTTCATGCAGAAAGTCTAAAACAATATTAACTGTATGACTCCATTCTGCATAAACTATTCGTTTTCTAATTGAATATTTTGCAAGAAGCTGAGGAACAAAATTATTACGCAGCTTGTTTAGATAAAGTTCACTGTTCACTACCTATTCAAAAAAGAATATTGTGACTTGAGTTAGCGGTTCGTACCGTAATTCTTGGAGCGTAATGCACCTTTTCTTGAAACACATGTAGATCTTCGGAAGTCCAAACACGCACACTATGTTTATTAACAACCTCGTCTAGGTGAAAATGTGTCAAAAAAAAATCTGAAA
Source organism: Zanna intricata (assembly GCA_010016005.3). Taxonomy (NCBI): domain Eukaryota; kingdom Metazoa; phylum Arthropoda; class Insecta; order Hemiptera; family Fulgoridae; genus Zanna; species Zanna intricata. The sequence continues at coordinate 4,876 of JAAAKQ030037855.1, forward strand.
ACTAAAATTTTTCAACATTACGTCTTGGATCACAGCCCATTCAACGAATGCCATTTTTTTATGTTTGTTCTTCACCTTTAAGTTAGGCAACACTGTTATTTGGTGCAGATAAAAATGCAAATCGGTTTTTAAAATTCGCTGTACAGATTGCCTAGAAATCCCAAGTTGTACGGCTGCTTTTGTTATTGATGTACCCGGGCTCCTTAGCAACACTGCTCTTGACATTCTGTGGAGAACGAACATCGGCAAGCCGTTCGCGCTTACTCTCAAATACTGAACCGTCACTATTAAATTTTTTGTAAAGTCTACGTATTGCTTTAAATGGGGGCAACCACCGAGTTTGAAAATTTTCATGAAACCGTCTTTATGTAAAAACCACACTTTTTGTTTCAATAATAAACAACACAGTCTTTATGCGCTGTTCAGCAGTCACGCTTCCATAATCAATGAAGTATATTTAACGCCTGAAAAGCTACAAGCTTTCATTTTGAATGAAATGCAGAATTTACCAATTAGAAGTGATCGAAACAAGCAAGTTTATTGGTGGATTTCTGCTATTGCAGAGAAGAGACAAGAGTTAAAGAGATTACGAAGAAGAAACCAAAGACTTCAGCGTATTTCTAATCATGAATTAGAGGAGGTAACACAACAATTTGTGACCAATAGGAGGGCATTAAATTATGAAATTAAAAACTCCAAGATCACGAACTGGCGGACTTTGTGAGGCGTTGGATGATAACCTGTGGGGGCGGGCTTATCAGATAATTACAAAGAAATTTGGGAGGAGATTGCTCGTCCTCACGGTTGAGCAGTCTAGGTTACAAATACGTAAACATTTTCCACGTGGGAAGAGATGATCATCGAAGTAATGGAACTTGAATATAAAAGGTTCATAATGGATATCTGCTATTACTAAACTAGTATCTAATAGGAATCCTGGCCCTGATGGCATCCTGGCATCCGTTCTGAAGGGCTTATTAAGATTGGCTCTCTGGACCTTATTTGAAGTTATAATCAAGGATGAGAAAATAATAGATTTCCATTACTGTGTGTTGAAGTGAAGTGTTGGAAAGAGTCGCGACTCGTCTTCTTTCCAAAACATCGTACCAAAGTAACGGAGCAGGAGTTTAGACTTCTTTGTCTGGTGAATAATACCGGGAAGGTAGTAGAGCATATGCTTTCCGAAATAATTATCGACGAATTGAACGACAGAGGTGGACTACATAACAACTAACATGGGTTTCCCAAGGGCCGTTCTACGGTACAAACGGTAAGCAGAGTCATCAGGCGTTGGGCAGAAGGGGGTCAGGCGAGGAACTTGGAGGACGAGGGGCTTACCATTATTAATATTACTTTATATCAAAAATGCCTTTGGCTTGGTAACCTGGCAAGCTATTTTTACGGCGCTGCAAAATAAGGGTATTAGTACACACTTATAGCGTCAGGTGCAGGAATACCTACTGGACAGATGCATATACTTTGATACTCAAAGCGATAGGATTGATTTCCTACTTAGTTGCAGTGTCCCTAAGGATCGGTCCTTGGACCATTATTATGGACAGTTGTTCCGGAGGTTAAAAAAAAATTGTTTATGTTGGTGTATTATGTTTAGAACTGCCTGTAAATGTCGAAATTATAGCATATGCGGATGATTTAGTTATTCTTGCAGGAAGAGAAAACTGAATTAGAAGTTGAAAGGAGTGGCAATGAGGCCCTCGCAAGGGTTGATAGATGGATGGCAGGTTGCGGCTTGGAACCAGCCCCTAGGAAATGTAAATTTATCACAATTACTGGTAGAAGACACATAAGTCGAATAGATTTAAAGATTGGGGATTATCACCTTTAACATAACACTTTTATCAAATATATAGTGATAGTTGACAAATTTTAGGGAAAATGTTCGAGTTGTCTGTAATAAAGCCGAGAACACATTGAAATCTATGATATTTATCTAGGATGCTTATGATATCTCGTGACGCTCCTCGAGCATCTAAGAGTAAACGTTTAATGTCTGCGGTTTCATTGATTGTTTTGTACACCTCTCCTGTCTGGAGTACAGCGATAAGGAGGAAAATAAATATCAATAAACTGCAATGTGTCCACAGGCGTTCCTTTTTAGGAGTTTTTCGGCCTATCGCACTGTCACGGACGAAGCACATGGCGAACTACGATATCACTATCAATAGATTTATTGATTAATGAGAAAAGGAACGTTTCGAGGGGAGAGAAAGATCCGAAGCTAGAACGGAACTTATGACTTGCTGGTAAAATAGATGAAGTTGGAAAAGCAGGTTGAACAAGCGCCTAATTAGGAATCTTGATAGTTGGTACAGTAGGAAACACGGAGAGATGAATTACTACATTACACAGGTCACGGCACTTTTGAGCAATATTTATTTAGATTTAGAAAAAAACGAGATTCACCTGTTTGTATTTTTTGTCAACATGAGGAGGATACTACAAAACACATTTTTCTATTTCCCTGCTTGGGAGAATCTTAGATTGAGGGGTGGACTGACTGACATCAGCCCTGACAATATGTTGCAGACTATGCTGAACTGTTACGATGAATGGAGGCAGTTAGCAATTTTATTACTAACGTAATTAGAGTGAAAGAAGCTGAGATTAGAAGAAGGGGGTTCTAGTGAGAGGGAAAAAAGAGGGTGTTGGATACTGAAGAAAAGACCCGAACCGGTGGAGACCATCCATTTGGGTGAACTCCACTAGAGTGGGCAAGAGTTAAGACCGAGGCCTGGCGGAAGGGACGGGGCCCGGTAACGGCATAGCTGGGCACCTCATCATGGAAATTAGAGGCTAAAGCATCATAAAAGATCTGGAACCGGAGGGCCGACCTGCCCTGCCATGCTGAATACACTGCCGGTAGGCGGGGAGGCCCGTTAGAGTCGCTTGGATACCCTTTTTTTTTTATTTTTTAATCTCCGGAACCACCGGTAAGGTACATCTTCAGAGGATGAAATGAATGAATTGTAGCGTGAGTGAAAAATTCCATGCCTGATTGGGATTCGAACCCGGGACCTCCGGATGAAAGGCCGAGACGCTACGGAGGCCGGCTGGATACCTCCTGGGTTGAGTTATACCTAAATGTAGGTCAGACCCAGGGGAAGAGAGAGAAAAAAATGACATTATTATTATTTTCACACGAATCCGAGGGGCGTGGGGCTATTTGGTGGGTACCAGCCTCGGTCGCAACCAGCGCGCTTGGGGGGGGACGGCTGATTACACCTCCCTCTCTGAGGTCCGAATTAATTTCTCATTCCATACACATGCTAATAAACACAATGACACTTTAACACACAACGACAATCGCAAAAAAAATATATATATTTATATATAACAGTAGTAAATTATAGATGGGAATAACAAGGATTATAACTAACACTACAATGTTACACGTAATCAATTCGCGTAGCAGATACCGTTTGATAATTCTCTCATCTGCTCGTGACCTATGCTCTGTAAATGGGCGGGCAGGACCCCATGAATTTGTAGCGAGTTTTCCTTATCCAGCGCTCTTCTCAGGATGTGTGCCGTGCCAATGAGGGCTTCGTCTTCTATAACTTCTATTCTCAATTTGCTTGCTATTTTCTCTAGGTCTACTTGGTGGTCCTTAGGGATCGTTCCAAGGGTCCCAACAATTATCGGCACTATCTGGGTCTTCATGTTCCACATCCTGCTAACCTCAACATTTACATCTTAGTACTTTAATTTCTTCTCCGCATTCCTTTGCGTAATATTCACGTCGTTTGGCACCGACGTCATCCTGTTCTTGTGTAAGTAATGTGAATCCTATTCGAGACAATCTAGGGGAATAGGTTGTACATCACTGACAGACATGTTATGGGCCGATAGTTCTTCGGGAAATATTCTGTTCCCCTCCCTTCTTTTGATATGATGTACATTATACTTTCAGTCATCCATTGTGGGATCCGACTAGTTCTCCGCAATATCTTGGTGAAGGCTTGAGCTATCTTGTCATGCAAGGGGTGTATTTTTTTCAATCAGAAGCTTTGTTACCCTTCATGTCCTGGGGCTAATCAGTTTCTCATTTTTTTCAGCACCTTTCGTATCTTATCATCGCTTACAGCATTTACGTTTTCCATATTTTCAAAGTTGCGATTTCGTTTTTCTTCATCTTCAATCCATGCTACATTGGCATTCTTAGGAATTTCTCTCCCCCAAATGTCACCTCAAAATCTCGTCATTTCGTCTCAGTTACATTCCCGCTGCTTATATTGTTCTTCCCATACTTTTTTTATAGAACCACTTTGAATTCTCTTGGAAAATCATATTATCGTTCCGGAACACTACGATTTCTTTGTATCGTCGTATTCTTTGCACTTTTGCAGTGATTTGCTGCTTGAGGGATTCTGTAATCTGGGTGCGGTGTCTCATTAGCGATCTTATAGTATTTGATCTTATAGTATTATATTAGCAATATTTCAGTATTTGAATACACTCCTACACTCTTTTATTGGTATGCGTTCCACTCTTTATTTATTCGTCAACCAGCTGCGACTATTCACTTCTTAATTGCTTGATTCTAGTATTGATTCCCTGGTCCAAGGAGGCGCCTGTCCCGGTTGTCGAATTTTTGTCTTTCATGTCTAACTCTCTTCCCCTTTTCCCTCCACTGCCTTCACTTTTCCTTCTTTCAATCTATTGGCTATTACTAATCACTCGCATGGCTGCATACAAAAGATCATTGATTTTCGTTATTTCCAATTCTTCAATGTTTTTCACGATATCTTGAATTACGAGGTTGATTCTGCTTAGTTTCTGTCTTACGTGAGGATTCTCTTTTATCCTGATCGATGGGAATCTTTCATGCATCTCCATGCTTGTGACTTCACCATACTTGTGTGATAGCAAGTCCTTCAGTACCAGCAGTTCATCATTCCATTCGATATTCTCCTCTCATCATTTTCTCTGACATTAGCAGCCATTTCCTTTGCGCCTTGACCCTGATTTGCCTGACCCTGAACTCTATGTTCTCCGTGCTTGAATCCTATGTTCTTGGTGCTTATTTTGGGCTCGTATTGTCCTCCTAACATCTTGCTGAATCAATCTCCTCTCGCGTCAGTAATCTTTTCGCTCTTCTCAATCTGTCGTCTCTGGTTACCCAGTTTCTTACTGTTGATTTTGGGTCCTAAATTTGGATTGCACGCTCTCCTTAGGTCATAAATTTCTCTTTCAGTGCTTCTTGATTACATTCGATAGTAGTAAAAATACCACAAGACTTCTGTGATCTCAGATTCCGGCCAGGACGTACTTCGTGACCTGCGCTTAGAACGGTGTGATGAGATTAAACTGTCATCGAGTTTTTTCATTATCTGATTTATTTCCATTCTTGCGGTGCTGATCTTCAGAGGGATGTCACTCGGTCCATCACTCGTCGAGCGAATTACAGAGTTTTCCGAGGGTCATCACCCGAGTGACCCTATCATCTCGGCAGTTATCATAATTTTGATACTCCATTAATAAAACAAGAAAATTGGTTTTGCTGGATAAGTTCTAACTGGCCTGTGGGTCTCTCATATCACAGTTGTGAAAGCAGCCGCCCCTAAAATGGAGAACAGACAGACACTGACAACAACGCCTTGCGATATGGGTACTGACGCGTCTGGGTTTGGGTCCTGTTTTGGTCTACGGATGGTATTCTATTTCCCAACTACCCGACATATCTGTAAGCATTCACCCAACCACCATCTGGCGACGATAATGATTATTAGCATTATTTTTATAATGATAATAATTATTACTGCCGACCGTGATGTACCTCAGTATGATATTTGACCAGAAACTCAGTTTTACTGAGCAGCTTCGGAGAGCCGCCAACAAAGCTGCAAGAGCCATAACCGCTCTCAGCCGGTTCATGGCAAATTTTGGGCGGCTTACAGCGAATATTGACCGAAGAACAGCAGATGGCGACTGCTGATGTCCATGGTGCATTCTGCCCTGTTATACGGGACGGAAGTGTGGGCACAGAGATTAAGATTCAAAAGAAACAGGAAGGGGTTCGCGTAGGTGCAACGCATCGCGGCCTTGCGAGTCGCTTTTTCGGACGGTTTCGGAGCCTGCCGTACTGGTGGTCGCCGGCATTATACCCATTGCTCTTTTGGCAAGTGAGCGCCAGGCAGCCTGTTGGAGGTCAGGGGCAGGCGAAGAACGGGAAACATCGCCGAGGATGAACGGATTCGAATGTTTCGCATGGCAAGAAACCTGGAATCACAAGACCAGAGAACGATGGACCGCAAGCCTTATCCCTCTGGTCCGATCGTGGACAGAGTGGTGGTGGAGTACTATCAGGTTTTAACTGGTACTTCCGCGCTTATCTCCATGACATAGTGAAAGCGCCGTCTTCCCATTTCCTCTAGTGCCCTGGTGTACGGGTCGATGCCGAGTACACCGTTTTCAAATGGGGTTGGTGAGCGGCAGATCAAGGGACACTAGAGGCGGTTCTAGAAGCACTGAGCCCCCTCAAAGTCGTTGCGATGATGATCCATGTCCTGAGCAGCTGGGAGAGTGTGGCCCGATTCGTCTGGTGCATTCTCAGAAATAGGACGGGTAACTGGATAGTCATGAGCAGGGTGAAAACTAAGTAGCGGCCTTCTCAGGCTAGGATAGAAGGACACGACATATGTTAAACGGTTTCGGATCGTGTCCTGGTAGAAAGGGGACTGGTTTTAATCGGTAATCTGCTAATGG
>JAAAKQ030037866.1:4847-16872 GCA_010016005.3 Zanna intricata
TGTGTGTGTGTGTGTGTGTGTGTGTGTGTGTGTGTGTGTTCAAAATTTTAAGGCTTTGAGCATTAAAATTGTCAAGAAAAGATAACTTTTCCTGACAAAATAATTACAAGATAATAATTTTTTTGTAATTTGTTCTTCATTCCTATTTATTCAGACGTATCTTTTTTCTTCTAAATTATATTTCTCACCAAAAAGACTACAACATGATAAGATTATTTACCTGGATCTTGGGCAAGAAAGTAAATTACTCTAACCATGTAAGAGGTTTGCAGCCCCCTCCACCAGTTTACTATCTCCTCTCACTTTTTTTCCTTATTATTAATCCCCCATTTACCCTCGAAAAGTATCATGAAAATTAGGTCAGATACAACACTACCATCTTCATTTCTGAGGATGGTGAAGCAGTAGTAGGATAATAGAATTTGGGGGTGATGACTATGGTCTATAAAATCCAGTTCATATCTGCAGGGAGGGAGGTTGTAAACAGGGCACAACTAATGGTCAATATACTTTCCAAGTAATCCTACACTTCCTACTTTCTCTAAATCTAATTTAAATTAGTTTTAAACTTAGTTTAATTTAAAAGTATCATTTTAATGAAAGTGTTCACATGACTAACTACAATAAACTATGAAGAAGTGTCTATAACATAAATTACTGATATTAATAACTCTCCATATTATTAAAGAAAAAGAAGAAGAAATTTATTACAACAGTATTTTGTCATTAAAAAATGATTTATTTATAAATTATTTAACAATATCATTAATACATCTATTGCTGATATGATGTCTTCCTATTTTTATAGGAAGCAAACATTTTTAGCCTTGCATCTACAGTTTAAAATGCTTACTTTATGATTTGTATTTTTATTGAATTTGCTACTGTTTATAAAATTTAGTTATTTCCAATAACAGTAACAAAATAAACAGTAAGAATAACAGTACAATAACAGTAAGAAAATAAAAAAATTTGAAATATATGTACTTAATTTATTGTTAAATATTTTCTTTTGATAGGTTGGAATGAAAATTCAGGCGGAAGTTGATAAAGTTACAAGAAACGAACGTGATATTAATTTATTTGATAAACCAGATATGCCTTATACTGAAGCTGTAATTCTAGAAACGTTGAGAACAACTTCTTCACCAATAGTTCCACATGTTGCTACTCAAGCAACAAAAATAGCAGGTGTGTTTTTGAATAATATTGTTGTTTAACGGAATTATTCACCAAGATTTTTAGTGACTTGAAATCTGATATAATTAATCAATCTAGAATGTAACATTAAAAATATTTTTTTAAATAGCTTTTTTTTTTTGTTTCTTTAGTTTCTCAAAATTAGATTAAAGCCGTTAATGTTAAATAAATTCATTTACTGTTTTATTTACTAATTCATTTATGGCTGAGAAAGTACTGCTTCAAGAGTAAATTGTTTTAAGAAGATAACTCTATAATTAAAAATCTGCTCATAGATTTCTTAAAAAAATGTCAGGTGATGAGCAGTTTTTCTAAACAGATTTCTTAAAAGAAAACTTCTATGGAAAAATTGAAAATTTTAATTTAAAATATCAAGGTATTAAAAAAAATATTATTTAGTTATTTATAGTGTGAAATATTTGTGAAAAGAAGATCAGGGGAAATTAGTAGTAGTGCTGATGGCAAGAGGATTGTTCTGAAAAGTTAGAAATTTAGTATGAGATAAGAAAATGAAATATAAACAGACAATTTTTATTACCTATTCTATCATTCAAAGTATTAGAGATAAGATAAAATTTTTAAGAAGCATGGCAGGAAAGAAAAAACTTCTTTCCAAGAAGAGAACTTTTCAGAAGATCAACTTTTAATTATTTTATTTTGTTTTCTTTTGAAAAAGTATTAAATATATATCCAGTCATTATGACCCTCAAAGTAAGTTTTATCTTCTTTTATTTATTCTCTAAATTCTCCTTGCTTGTTTGCTAGGATTTACCATAAGCACATAATCACAAAATAGATCAGTAAGAAAGTGGATCATTTTATTCTGATTTTTTTTAAATATTACAAATAAAAATTTTAATAAGTAAATTTTGGTTTTAAAAACTATCGAAATCTTATCAAACAAAAAGATACGTGTTTACTGTTTATAGACATTTACTTCTTATCCAGTAGTGCTTTACTAATTATCTTCCATAAAAGTGGAGTTTTTAGAGAGAAATCTTAAACATAAAACCTTTTTTTAGTATCATTTAAAATTTGTTAGGTTCAACAACCGAAACATAATTAGTTTCATGACATGAGACAGAAGCCATTTCTGAAAATGGTTTAGCCATGATCAAGATCTTGTGCTAAAAATATTAAGGTAAGTAAGTAATGAAATAGTTTTTCATTACCTTCTTTGTTAAGCTGTATATACTGCTACAAATCACATCATTCTAAGAAATGTAGGTAACATTTGACTCTCTACAAGCAATACCTTTGTTGAAGACATATAATTGGCCATTTACCAAACACCATTCCTCTTGATATAAGCAACTTTTTCTAAAGTAGATACATTATATGAATTACAACTGTAAGAAAGACTTGGATCCATATGTTTAATTACAAATAAAATCAATAATTAATAAAATAATTAATTTGTAAAATAAAATTAAAAAAACTGTATAAAATTTTTTTACTATTCTGCTAGCCCATCATATTAATTTGAATTATTAATTATACTATCTTTGAAGGGTAATTTTTAATTTCAACAGTAAATAATTGTAATTTGCTATAAGCGGTTTATTGCCTGAAAATTATAACTTATGCTTTAAAGTACAAAGTAAAATTAAAATTTTTCACTGATATAATACAATTAAATAGGACTTTCTGTCATGTTTGTTTGTTTATATATGATTATCTTAATGAATATAAGAAAAAGTTTTGCTAAAAAAACATTTTCTGCTATTTACAAGAATGAAGATGACTGTAGCAATATCTAAAAATGAATTGCTAATGATCAATTATAAATGATAAATTTTAGGATCTTATCAGAATTATATATAAAATTTTGAAGATTAAAATATATCATAAATGAGACTGAATTTGGGTTTGCCATATTATATTTAAATTACTCTTCTTTCACAAATTTTTCCTAGGATGCAGGTTCTAAGTCAGATTGAAAATATTATGTAGCATTTGAATAACTATATTACTGATTTATTTCAGATATCAGAGTTCATTTAATTCATAATTGCTTCCTAAGGCTAGGAAAGACCAAGTGCTTAACTTAATTGACTTCTTAATTAACACAATATAATTTTAAAATGAACAATTTATTTTTAATCATTAGTGCGGTAATCTGAGAACCCCCAACAAAAGATTAGACTTAAAACATGAGATTGACCTAATGTAATTGATAATAATAATAATGAAATAGATGTTCTATCAAATGATTAAACATCTCCACTGATCTTTGTGATGGAATGTAAGCTCATTATGGTGTTTCCTAACCGGATCTCCTTTGCATCATTATTATTTGTGTAAATGTGGAAGTTAAGAGAATACATAACTAAAGTTTTAATGTTTTTTTCCAGATTATACCATTGACAAAGGAACTATTGTATTTTTAAACAACTATGAGCTCAACACGGGAGAAAATTATTGGAATGAACCAGAACTTTTTAAACCAGAAAGATTTTTATCAAATGGGGCAGTGATAAAACCTGAACATTTTATTCCATTTAGTACTGGAAAGAGAACATGTATTGGACAAAGATTAGTAAAAGGATTCTGTTTTATTATGGTTGGTCGACTTCTTCAGAAATATAACATATCAGCTAAGGATATCTCAGAAATTAAAACATATCCAGCATGTGTGGCACTTCCTCCAGATTCATACACTTTAAGGTTCACACCTCGTAATATTTAAATTTTTATTTATTTAATTATTATTTAAAAGTGACATTACTGAATAAATTTCTGTATATTTATTAATTAATAACTCCTTGATAGTCATAATAATAGATTTTTTAATGTTTTATTGAAAGCCATTTTAAGCTTTGAGTACGTAGTGCAATCATCCATTCACAAGTTCATGTTTTTCATCTTTTCTACAAATAATGTAGTTCATTTTTTATTCCATCACTGCCGTTTTGGAAATGCCATTTTTAGTATTATTTATTTTATTATTTATTTTCTAGTTTATAATTCTATGGTGCACAACAATATTTATTACACTAATTGAATTTTAGTTACTACATTGATGTACTAAGTTCATGAATGTCAGACAGTAAATGTATATCATTATAATTTATAAAACAATAAAAAACTATAAACTTAAAAAAAAATAATTGATAATTAGAAAGAACATAACAATAATAATAAATAGAATATGTTTAAAAAATGTACTAATTAAAGTATTAAATTATCTTCCAGTAGATTGGTTAGAAGTGTTACACTTTAATAAAATGTACGGGATTGAGAAATAATACTATTTTTCTTGTTATTCAATTTATTCAAGGCCATAAAAAAATCCTATTGCAGTTAGGGAAAACAATTTATTATTGAGAAAGACAATTTTAAAAGCTATAAAAATGGATTTAATGATTTTGTCTACTCGCTACTACAAAACTAGTTTTATGAGAACAGAATCCACAATTTATCATTTAAAAAGACATCAGTATAGCTGACATATTTGTACAGTTATTAACATTAAACTTAATAAACTAGACAAAACGATTTCATACAATATAATGACCCAATCTTGATGTATTTATTGATTTCATAAATTTAGTCACAGATGACACCTAATTCACTTTTAATATTTTAATTTATTTTCCATCCATCGAAATCTTGCTTATAAATACACATATAAAAATATACTTATGCCATCTATTCTTATTTGTCATGAGTATTAAGTTTTCAGATATTAATTATTTATAGTAATCGATCTTAAAGTCGAAAAGAGAATTTTTGTTCTGTGATATGTATGTATATATATATATATATATATATATAAAACCACCAAAACACAGTAAATATTTGCAGGATTCCACATCTTCAGTTGTTATTAAATTCTAAAATTAACAGATTTATAAATAAATATCTTTTAGTGTAATTATAGGATTTAATAACATCTGAAGATGCAGGATCCTGTGAAAATTTTTTCATTTAATTTAATATTAAATTGTATTAGAATAATGGTCAATACGTTAATGAGTTATTTGAATTTTCATTAAAAAAAATAAATATATAATTATATTTATGTTGATGGTTATTTACCACTGGTTTTATCCAAATTTTTTAGTCTAAGCAAACTCAAGAAATGCCAAAAGTTAATCTAAACATAAAAAATTAGGTAAACTTAAATAAGGAGAGGATCAAAATAAAATAAACTAAAAGTAATAAAGTAATTATACTTATTTAACAAAAACTACTACTACTTAAGTAGAAATAAAATAAGCAGTAACAGTAAAACAAGAATGGTTTGTGGATTATATATTTTTAAAAGCCAAGTACAGTTACTTTGATTTATTTGTTAATTATTTAAGGGTAATCAACTGTTTTCATATTAATTAATTTCTTTCTTAGTAGTAATATTAACCAATTTTTGCAACTTCATTCAATTTTTCCTGCAGTTATGTGAATACCAACAAATTACAGATAAATTATAAAATATAAAGGTGTTAATTTTAATCGAAAGTAGCTTGCCTAATAAACATAATAATACAATTATATGTAAACAATATAATTAATAAATATACACATATACTATTTTTTTCTTTGATTTTGGTAAATTGATTTTCTTTAATACTCCCTTTAGAAAATAATGACCTTTGTTGTTGACACCTAGTCTTAATTTACTCAGAACAGTTAGTATATAGGATTTTAGCATATAAACTGATCACAAAATTAGTTTAATTAGTTTATTTGTTAGAAAACCTTTAAAGAATATCGTAACAGATAGGAATTAGCTGAGGAATTATTTTACCAATAATGACAAATAATCTTCATTATTGAATAACAATAGGGAAGCAGTCACAATAGCAGTTTAGAAATCTAAATTTATTTAAAAGTTAATGTGTGTGAAAGTTTACTATCATAAGAACATTAAACAGTTACTTTTCTCTTAAATTTTGTTCAGAAGAAGTAAAATAGGTTTTTTTTAATAATATTCATGCTACTTTTTTTTTTATTGAGATATAAATTTTTGTTTTTTTTATCCAGTCCTATATAAGAGAAATGCAAAGGGTCATGGGAAGGACTCTGAGGTGGAAGTTTCAGTGGTTTATACCATTTTTATGTTAAACGTTATACTTTTTTTTTGGATTGCCTAAAACAATACTCTTACTATTTGGCCAGCAGTTATTTTCATTTTTATTCTTTAGACTGATAGAAATATTACTTTTGTAATATTCCATAATTACTGTTAATTTTTTAATTAATTATTGTAATTATTATTTATTATCATTAAGTTTTTTTTTTAATTTTTATGTGCAGATTCTAATTCCTTATAATTTACAAATGATGATTGCTTAAGAGTCAGAATGACTAACTAAAAGTATTAAATTTTATGAGAGTTATTTTTTTTAACCATATATTGTTTTTCCAATTTATTTCCATAACCATTTAACGTAACTCTATTTGTATACAGTAAATCTTGTTGTGCATCTGAATTAATATAAGTAATTAATTTATATTCTTTGTTAAACTTCATATAATTTGTATATGTATAAGTTCCACATACAAAATGTATCATTATATAGAAATAATTAAGTACTCCATGTTTTAATATAGAGTTTTCAAAACTGTATTTCTTTCTGTAACAAAAATTTCAATACTTCCTTTAGAAAAATTAAATTTAAAGACAATAAAAAAACTTAATAAATTCTTTTTTAAGTTTGTGACACAGAATTTTATATATTGAATCTTAGAAATGAGAAAGAGTTAATGATTTTGTGTAGTAATAAAATAATACAATGGGTACCAGTTTTCCAGAGTAATATATAAGGTTAGGTTAAGTTCTGTAAATGAAAATTTTTATAACTGAGGTTTCTCAGATTTAGTCTGTTTATTACACATATTTCGGTATTATAGTGAGTTACAAATTGAAAAATCTAAAAACATCTAAAAAATAGAGGTGTATCATTCTTTGAAACAGAAATGCATATAATTCAGACAAAGATATCAAATGTTCAGTAGTCGGCAAGAAGTCAAACTTTTTGTAGTTAAAATTTTGTAAAACATATTTTCTTTATGGTGATTTTTTTCTTTTCATTATTATTGCAAATTTTCTTTATGTATATTTTTCAGAATTGCCTTTACAAAAAATATGGAAGTATGGTACTTCCATATTTTCTCAGTATGAATATTTGATGTGGTAACTTGCTGTGTATGTTGATTTTGTATTTGCTTTGTATGATTTCCAGTAATTTTTTTTTTTTTTTTTGAAAAGCAAGCTTGTACAGCACATATGTTAATTTAATTTCATTGATAAGATTTAGAAATTAATTTTGTTCAGTTAAGATTTTTACTTTTAATTACATCATTTAAACTGGTGATTCATGTTTTACAAAAAAATTTTATCTGTTTGTTCTCTTTATTCTTTAATCACAATAATTTTTTATTAGGTACCACAGAAATTGATTAAAAATTACATTTTTTTGGACTGTAACATAAAATTAAATAGTTTATGTTATAATTCAAGTAATATTGCTAAATGCAAGTAGTTTTATATGAAATATGATTTTGTATATTATCACTACAACATAATGTTTTTATGTCTAGACAGTTTTCAGGATAATTTTGATTTTCTTTCTATCAGTGATAAACTGAAAGCTGCTACCATGAATGTTTTGATATAAATGAGATTTCTCTAATGAACCTTTATTATTGATGACTTATTACATAATTCTTTGATATCACAAAACTCAAGGTAGTACAATAACAATTTTATAAGGAATACTTTTTATGCTGAACACAGCATAAATATAATTTCAGAGACATTTTTTATACTGGATATCAAAATCAGTATTAACGGGATATCATTATTTGGTATTGTACTCAAAGTACAATACCGGTATTGTAACATAATATTATAGTAATATAATTATTATGTTTGTAATTAACTATTATAGTATTTTTAATTTATTACACAATTTTTATTTTAAATTACACCATTGTAATTATTGGTTGATAGGGCAAAAGTCTCATAAATTAGAGAATTGTTTTTGGATTTTAAATTAAATTAAAATTTAATAAAAAAATTTTAAAAATTGCTTCTTACCATTGCAAATGAGAAAACATTCATTGTTTTTTTATTTTAGCATTATGTTATTTGTTCTCCCATCTTTGATTTTATATTACTTTTTATTCTCTTTTATCTACACTTTTAAGTACAGAGAAAAAAAAACTGAGTGGTTATGGTTCATCACCACAGAGCAGTCTATTTCTGAAAATAAATATTGTTTATAAATAAAAAAAAAGACCAATATCATTCTTCATTTATAAAATAACCTTTATTTTTTTACTCTTTTAAATCACATTAATATGTATGTTGAAAGTTACAACTGTTTCCTTGTTCTAACATTTCAAATACTAAATCAAATTATTGATCTGTTAATTACCACCTTTAATGAAAATTATTGTGCACAAAAAATAATAATTATATATTTCATAGAATATTATATAGTTGAACACTTGAAGATATTAATATAAATATTTTTTTAAAGTATTTTTATTACATAATAAATGTAGCTATTAGTTCATTTAAATATTTACTTTTACATTTTATTTTAATTCTAGTTTTGAATAATTATTGCTTGTTTAGTATATTCATTTTTAATTACTAATATATATGAGACTATCAGGTAATATACAGCAATGTAATTTATACGCTTATAAAGTAAGTTAGTAACATTTAAAAAAATGCTTTAAGCAGTTATTTAGGAGACTTAATCAGACTGAAAATAAGATGGTGTGTTATACAAAAATGTAGGTTTTTTTTATTTATTAATTACTGCTTTGCCAAATATTCTTGTTTGCAAAACATTATAGGTATGTCATAAAAAAAATCTGATACCTGTGATTTATGTTTCATGAATTTTTAGTGGTTACGCAAAATATATTTATTAAATTAGATATTTATTTTTTTACTAGTTTGTTAAAGGTATTTTAATTTCTTATTACATTATTTTTGTTTTTATATAACCTGTTATTTATTATTTCTTTTTTATAATACAATTAAAAGTCTATTAGAAATTAAATAAATTTGTTTGTAGTATTTATGTTCTACTGAGAAGCAGATTTGTTTTTATAGCAAGTTTTCTAAATTTTTTTATTTCAAGATATTAAATGAAGACTTTTTAAGAAATGTAGAGTATATGAAAAGTGGTAAATCATCTTCAATTATCTGAATCAAAGACTGCAAATTTAAAATAAAAATATGATGAGAGAGAAATAAAAAGGCACTGAAGCTCTTTTTTCTGTCAAATATATTTTTATATCTTCCTCTACTCTTTGCTACCCAACCCTTCTTTTTGATTTATTATGTACATCTAGTAAGCATTTTTTATACTTTTAGTTTTGTTTTTATTTGGAAGCTGAACCTGTGACAGCAGCTGAAAATATTATGTAGAATATTATTATAATGTTAATGTCTAAGAATCTGCTTCGTTATATTTTTTGTCAGTTTCAATTGCTTCAAAATTTGTATTTTCTCTTGCAGTTTCATTTAATATTACATAAAAAGAAAATAATAAAATGATTATTTAGTCACAAAACATTATAATTTTTTTGTAATAATATATTTA
Organism: Zanna intricata; assembly: GCA_010016005.3. Taxonomy (NCBI): domain Eukaryota; kingdom Metazoa; phylum Arthropoda; class Insecta; order Hemiptera; family Fulgoridae; genus Zanna; species Zanna intricata. The sequence goes on from JAAAKQ030037866.1 coordinate 14,618, forward strand.
GTAATAAGAAAGCAATTAAATTATATTTTACTAATTATTTTGTTAGATACTATATTTATTATATAATACTTCTACATTTCTGTTTACTAGATTAAATGTGTACAAAATAGATTTCGTACCATACTTATGTTTTGTATATTTTAGCTGTTTTTTTCTTATGCAGAATAATTTTTTATTCTTAAGTTTATGAATACTCAATGAATGTGTGTGTATAAACTGTATTTTTTAAATTCATTTAATATTTTTGAAGATAATTATTAATATATTTAAAAGTGTTTCTATAGTATAATAAAATATATATTTTATAACATAAACATGAAAATAAATTTTTTTAATTTTATAAGTGTTTTGTATATTATTTATTCTTGTGTAATATAATCTTAATTGAGATGAAAATATCTGATGTGAACAAATAAAATTTCTGGTAATACTAAGAGATAAAAAATAATCAGTAAAAAAATTTTTTTTTAATAGTATGATGAAGGTTTTTACCAAAAGAAAAGTAATTTAACTATTTTTTACATGCATAGACATGTAAACATTTATGGTGCTAAAACTTCAAAACTGCTGTACCAGTTTTCATGGGTAATGAAATATTATTCAGTTATGTAATTATACTGGATGCATAACAACTTGAAAAATATTCTTAAAATTATTTAGAATTTGTCCAAGTTTAATAACTTCCTTCAGTTTAGAATTCTCAACCATGATTAACGTCCTCTTTGTCAATAATAACTTAATATTTTATTTCTTAATATCTTTGAAAATTATATTAAATCATTAATTTCAATGACAAACCCAAACAAAATCTTTTAATTCATATAAAAATATTTTCAACTGCACTTGTCTTACATTTGTACCTAACATTAGTGTTACTTCAATGACAAACATTTTATTACTGCTATATGATTCCATTTAATTTTTTTTTAAACTAACAAGAGTGTTACAAGACTGTTGTAAATATATTTACTTCAATTTTAGCATGAAACATTGTTCAGGATATCTCAATCCATAATCAAAGGTTTTTACCAAAATTAATCTCTTACATACAACTTTATTGATAACACATTACTTTGATTTTTTATCAGTATAGATTTCCATAAAAGTAATAAAAACAAGTGAGTTGTTCTTGTTATTAAAAAATAATAGTAGTAGCTGTTGTGGTAGTAGTAATAATAATAATAATACAGTATAATAATTTAAAATTACAGTACAAAAGATTTCAATAAGATACATCATAAGATTAAATTTAATTATCATATCACATTTGACATAAGTATTACAGAACATAAGGTACAACCAAATCAATCCTGTTGATTATATAACTATTGGCATGTAAGTTGACACAAAAAACTACTAGCATTCAGCAAACATTTGGCATGGTTCTAGGCAGACTGAAAACATTGTCAGTTTAATATAGATGATATTTATAACTAAAAATTCATATGATGCTATTTAATTAAAACTAGTTTAGTATCCCAATTAATATTAATTTAAAGTATTTTAAGTAATTATTTTTTCTACTCACTTTATTCCTGTACCTTGCAAATTCTGAAGTCGCTGTTGTTGGTAGATTCTAAAGAGCTTGTGTCCAATTTTGAATTCATTATCACAAAATTGTTGATGTACACATCATATAAATGTTCATCTTCAATGTATTTTTTCAATGTTGGCAACATACTTGCTGATATACACACTTAGCTTCAAATACTTTATTAAATTCCTCTTTAGCTAACTTAAGAACATCCAACATGTTAAAAGTTATATTTCTTTTAGCTATTTGCCCATTCACTTGACTCCAAATCATTTCAATGGCATTTAAATGAGGGTGATAAGGTGGCAACCATAGAACTGTGTGTAACTATAATTTTTAAGAATGTCGTCTATTAGAAATTTCTTTTGATTTTCTTTGTGCCATTTTATAATATCATATAATTCAGTCTTTGTCGTAGCAGGAGAACATTAATTGTTCAACTATTTTATCATATCACTTCCTAAAGAGTTAAAATTTGGCTGCTTTTGTAGCAGAATGTTGTGATTTGATGCATTATCTAGTACAATGACCGAGGTGGCATGTTAAAAGATACACTCCTCCTGTAACCATTCTGTGAACTTTTCAGAATCCATCGATTTGTGATATTTTCCTTTCTTATTTAACTCATACATAAGTAAAAAATCATTGTTAATGAATCATTTATTACACTGGTATGAACAATTATTAACAGTGACCTTAAATACTGGTATTTTCAGTCCCT